>JABUQX010086650.1:10000-36526 GCA_015478945.1 Trachelipus rathkii
TATATTGATTCTGGTAAAAACGCTTTTTACCCAGATCATATTGAGTGAGAGAGGAAGCGGGGCATGTAAGCGCAAATTATCCCCCCCCGTTGTTCGTCCACTTTAATGGGGGAATGAACTGCTCTAAGGAACTCCTTGAATTACAAGTGGAAAAATACTGGAGGCATACGAATGCCTAACGATGCCAACTTTTTAGGGTTAAAGATTCAAACTTGTAACGGATTGGGGAGAGCTTGTGGAAGCCGCCTTGAGAGGCCCCAGCCGAGGACGTGATTATTATTTTAGACGCCGGACGAATCGGTTGTGTGTCAGATAGCATAGGGCCAAAGAAAAGCCGGCAGATAGCCGAGCCATAAATTATATTCAATTAACTTTGTCTATTCCATAATTAAGTGTCTTATTCCCATTGCAATTACCATATAATTATTCTTATTTTAAATATCAATATATTCCACTTGCTATTATTTAATGAAAGGTGTTGCTTACAGAAAAACAGTTTCAACTCCGATAATTCAATTATTATTACTTATCTAATTGGTCTGAGTAATAACCTCAGGAGTCATATATTATTAGTTATATATATATGTTATATATATATATTAAGTATATATATTGTGTTTTAATATATATATATAAGTATATAATATATATGATTATATATATATATATATAGTTAATATATAATATATATAATAATTATATATATATATATATATATATATATATATATATATATTAATTAATTACGCTCAGCACATAAAATAAGTTCGCATGCCTGTTGTATGGGTGGTGGTCAGCTGCCAGAAGGTTTTTTTTAACGCAACTGCAACGTGCCCATAGGAAGAGAGAAGTTGAGCATAAGAGGTATTAAGGAGAAAGTTGAGCATAAAGTGATTCGCTGAAGTCCCCTTGAATTGACGCAATTAAATAATAAAAAAAAAAGAAAACCAATTAAATAAATAGCTTGTAAATTTTTAAGGTTATTGTGAAATAAGTAAAAGTTTTCAGTTCTTCAACCATCCCTTCGGCAAACACTGATATTATCGGTAAGGGATGGATGTTTGTGATGTGTGTTTGTGTTGCTCAAGATTGTTTCTTGGTTTGTGGGTAGGTTTGGTCTTGTGTAATCGGTGGACCATTCGTTGATCTGGCCGAGTATTTTTTGCTTATCTTTTTCCTGAGGTTTGTTGTGTGAGAGATTGGTGGTGTGTGTGCATTGGGGTTTGGGTGGTGAAGAGTATTTTTGGGCTGTTGCAACGTCCCATGCATATGAGGGTAGTAATGTCTGTTGCCTGAGGCCTGTGTGTGTGGATGTTGAATAGTTTGTGGTAGGCTAGTTCTAGGTTTCGTTGTAGGTCCAGAATGTAATGCAATTGCCTCCAGTAAGTGAAGTGGAAGGTCAATATTCGAAGTTGAGAATAGGTTTTTACATACATGGACGTTTGCCTAGTAAGTGGTGTGGTCATGTTTTTTTACGAATGTGTTAATATTTGCAGACCTTAACTTCGGTGTGGGGTTGTTATTTGTTTTTAAAGCTAGTTGGGTATTTGTATGAAAGGTATTTGCGTTGTTACTCCTTCCCTCTTTCTTTGCGATTGTGATACATATGATCATGTTTTGGTCCAGTGGTTACTCGTTCCTGACGTTCGATGGTGGATGTGTTTCGACAGTTTACCTTTTTGTTTTTGGTTGTTTGTATTGTTCCGTAAAGGTGTAGATATTCTCTTCTTTTGTGCTTGTGGGTGAGTATTCTTGTTCTACTTTGTCCGTTGAAGGAATGTGGTTTGAGTTGGTGGGTGGCTTTCATATTTCAATTTTGAAAAAGTTTGTGTTAAGCGCATGGTCTAAATGAGAATTAATGATTTCTTATAGTAGTTATTAAAGGCAGTTTCCAGGATATTGCAGTTAGGATGTGGTTTCTTATTTTAGCATGCTTACTATATAACATTTGATATTTTAGTATAGTGGTGTTTAGTAGGTAGTTGTGAGGGTTGATGATATGTTATGTGTTTGTATTTGGGATTATGAGGTAGTAGGTATATATGTATGTATGGTGTTAGTATTTGTATGCGTGGTATTTATGTGTTTAGTGGTGTAGTTGCTGTGATTTTGTGATTGTGGGGGGTTGTGGGTTTAGTGTGTATTTGGAGTAGGTTAGGTTAGTGTTTTTGTGGTTTATTAGAGTAGGTATTGGTTTGGTATGTTTATTGTTATAGTGTAGTAGATATATATAATATGATAGAGGTAGGTATATATATATATTATATAGGGATATATAGTGACTATATATATATATATATATCATTATTTATTATTGGATATATATATATATATATATATATATATATATATATATATATAATATATATATATATATAATTATATAGATATATTATATATATATATATATAGGTGGATTATGTGCTATTATGTATATGGTGTTGGTAACAGGTTGCCGTAATGTTATGAGGGGGGCAGGGTGGGTGTCGGCATGTTGATGTGATGTTCCCTTCCCCTGAAAAATTTATTTTGTAGAACCATATCTTGTGAATGGAATATGTTTAGCAAACCATATCCGTTTAATTAAGTAAGGAAGTGCAGAGTTATATGATTATTTTATATAATTTCGTGCTGCAGTCCAGTGGTTGAGCGATGTTGTAATCTTCGTAGAGTCCTTTAGTGTAGAAAGTTAAAACCTAAACTTGAAGCCATCAAAATAATATGCACTATATACTCCAAGTTCATTCCTGTCTTTCCAACCCACGTTGAGACTTAATATCGCACCTGTCATTTTTGTAGAGATGTGTGTTGTGTGGTGGGATGATTAATATCATGTCAGTTTAGGGAAGTGAGGTTTTTTGTAAATCATATAAGAATTATTATTTTCCTTAATGTGCGAGAGTTTTTTTTTGGTGTCTTATATTTGGGTTTTGATCCGTGCAGGTTGTGGATGTTAACCATTAAGTGAGAGAAGTAAGAGGTATATTTGTGGTGAACTTTTTCACTATGTTGTTGGAAGATCTTCGAATAGCTACAATTGTGATAGATTGTAGTTAATAAGTCGAGAATGGACTTTTTATGGTTAAGTTGAAATGGCAAATCAACAGGCACAAAATGGGTCCAATAATGACTAGAAAGGTATGATCGACTAGGTTTTCTTTTGTTTGCGCAGTTCCCATCAAATTCCCAAATATTTTGTAAGGCATGCTTGTGTGCATTAATTACGTGGCAATTTGGGTTGTTAATCCATGGTCTACTGCTTTACAGTAGGAAGGAGGATATGCTTTTTCAACATTATAGACGTTCTGGATAAACTCTTTGTGACTTTGGTTAAAAATACTATCGTGGAGGGGATTGAATTGAAGACTTACTGTTGTACTTTGCCCTCCTCTACGATTACTTGAAATATTGAAATAAAAGACTAGTGGGAATTTGGAATATTATCTCGGACTGTGTTGGCTTCTCTCTGCATGCGCCGGGCTATTAAATTTAACCAATTTTAGGTAATTTGTTTTAAAGTATTTATATAAATTATTCCATTTTTTCTTAGAAATTTTTAATATTTTTTCCATCCACTTTATATATATATATATTTTGTTTGTGAGTCTTTATTGTGATTATGTGATAGATATGGAGTTATGTTGTTTATAGTGATTTATATTATATTATGATATGGATTATATGGGTGGTTTGTTTGTTTGTTTTATTTTATTAGTTTTTGTTATGGTATGTTGTATTAGGTTATGGTGTAGTATTGAGTGGTTGTTGATTAGGAAGCGGTGATGTTGTTGGTTGTTTCTTGTGCCTCTTCTTTCTCGCCGATTAAGTATTTGGTGCTTGTGGTTTGTACTTGCCATTTCTTGTGTTTTGAGTATGTGGTTGTGGTGGTTTATATTTGGTGATGTTAGTGTTAGTGTATTTTAGTTATGGTAGGGTGTGTTTAGTAAGTAATATAGATTGAGGTGTGTGATATGTAATAATGATGTGGTGTGAGTAGTGGTGGTTAGTATATTTGTTTAGGTTATGTGTATATTAGTTTTGTTAGTGGTGGAGTTGGTAAGTGTTGATGGTATTATGTTCACATATATATAATAATAGTATATAGTATATAATAGTATAGGTTATTGATTTAGTTGAGTGTTAACATAAAGACGATACCTTCAAACTAAATATAATATTATTTAGCATAATAGTAATATATGAGTAGGTAATTGTTAGTTATATATTTGTATTGTATGTAGTTGTGTTGGGTGATGTATGTATTCGTTATATATATGTATCAGCGATTAGTGTATATATATATATAGTATATATTATATATGATGGTGTATGGTGTGATTGTGTTAGGGTGTTGTTATAGTGTGTGGGTGTTGTGAGTGTATTGTTTTATTAGTGTTAGTTATGTGGAGTTGTTTGTATTAATAGTTTGATTGGGTGATTATGTTATGGTTATGAGGTTGGGGGTGTAGGTGTTTATTGTGGTTGTGTGTTGTAGGTTGGATAGTGTTTAGATGTGAGTTATTAGTTTTGTGTTAGGTTGGGTGATTAGTTTTGTTTTGAGTTGTGAGTAGGTGAGTGTTGTATGTTGGTGAGGTGAGTTGACGAGAGTAGTATGATTATGTGGGGTAGTTTGTTGTTGAGTTGGTGTGTTGACGGTGTTGGTGTAGTTTGAGTATATATTTGTGCTGATGGTATGGAGGTAGTGTGAGTGTTATAGTGTAGTGATATATAGTTAGTTAGGTAGTGTGAGTTGATTTTTATGAGTATGGTAGGGTGTTGTATTATTTGGTTTATGATTTTGAGTTGGGGTAGTATATAATATGATATATATCAGTATATAATATATATATAAATATAATATAAAGTATAAATAAAAGTATAAAATTATTAAAAGATAAAATATAGAATATAAAAATATTATATATATAAATATCTCTAGAGGTATAGTAATATATGGATATTAGTGTTATTTGTGTGTGAGTGATATGGTAGTGTATATATATGTTATTTAGTATTATATTGTATGTATTTGATGGTGTGGGTATAGTATTATAGTATAGTTTAGAGGGTTGTGGTATGGTTAGGTGTGGGGTGGTGTGTGTGTTGGTGAGGTTTGTGTATTGGTTGTTAGGTAGGGTTGTTGTGTGTGTGGAGTGTATTTGGTATGTTATGGTATATTTATCGTAGTTTATTTGTATGATAGTGATTTATTTGCTAGATAATTTGTTTATTAGGATTCATGTATTTGTGTGTGAGGTTTTTGGTGTGTTTGTTTGTAGGTTAGTGAGGTGTATAGTGTAGTTGTAGTTGATGGTTTATTAGGTTGTGTGTATGTTATGGTGATTCGTTGCAATATTATCGTCAATTTGTTGAGTGTGATTGTTTAATCTTGTTAAAGTGTTCTTGCGTAAGTTGTTGTTTTTTCCCACTTATATATTAATTGAGTTGTGTATGTGATTAGTATCAATCATGTATTTTGGTGGATGGATATTGTATATAGGTGATTTTGTATTAGTGTTGGTTTGTGAGTGTGTTGTGATGAATAGGTCTGGTTGAATTTTGGTTATAGTGTAGGGTTATGTTGTACTTGAGGTATTAGTTATGATGTTATGATTTAAGATATTATATTAGTAAGGTATATATATTATATATATATATATTATAGTGTATGAGGTTGGGGTGAGTAGTGTTTAATAAATGATGTAATGGTTGTTGTTGTTGGGTTGAGTTGGTGAGGTTAAAGGTGATTTGTATTGGTTTATTGATAATTTATTAATATTGTGTAAATGAAATAATTGTGTAGGTGACTTTGTTCTTGTTTATGACTGTCGTTTTAAGATGATGAGTTATTGTTTGGGATTTTTTTAATATATAGATGAGTTTTGGTGGGCGATTTAATAATATAGTTTTTGAGAGGAAGTGAGTTTGTATTTTTGAGTATGTGGAGGTTATTGTGGATTATTGTTAGTGGTTTAGGTTTGATTATTGTTATTTAGGTAATGGTTAGGTAGTATGTAGTATGATGTGATGTAGTTGGTGTTATTGGAGAAGTTATGGTTGTATGTTTTATGGAGGTATGTTGTGTTGTTTGGTTGTGGTTTAGTTTTGGTAGTGTGGGGTTGTTTGATTGTTTAATTAGGATTGTGATTTGGTTGTTGGGTGTGGGTGTTTTGTCGCAGCCATTGTATATTATCTGTTTGCGTTTGTTCTTTGTTCTGCTTGATTAAGGTGTTACACGTGAGCCAAATCTCTTTGTGTAATGTTGTTTAGTAGTCCGTAGTGCCCAGCTGAACGTTGCATTATTTATTCTTCGCGTACCAGTTTTGCCCACCTTGTATCTTACGCTGTTGCTTCTTGAATTTAATTGTGGCATGGCGGGTGTGGTGTGGTGTTGTGTGGTGTGTGTGGTTTGGTTGGGGGTTTGGTGGTTTGTTGTTTTGTGTGTGTGGACACCCATCATAAGTGTGTGGTATCTGAAGTATGGTGTGTGGCAAGATCTGTCGTAGTTTGTATGGCCTTTTTGTAATGGCGCGAGAGTTGAATGCTTAGGATTTTTGATAGGTTGTTTGCGTTCGTTGTTATATATGAACAATGTGTGCTGGGTTGCCATTATTTGGTGTGGTAGGAGTGTTGATTACTTTGCTGTAATGTAATCGGCTGATTTGAGGCTGTTATGTGTGAGTGGGTGGTTGAGGGCGTGTTGGTTTTATGGTTTTGCGTGTGGTTGGGTGGTATGTGTTGTGGTCTATGTGAGTTGATGTGTGTTTGTGGGGTTTGTGGGGTAGTAGCTGGTATGTGGTGTTATTGGAGTTGGTGGGTATTGTGTGGGATTGTATTGTGTGTTTGTGGTTGAGGTTATGGTTTGGTATAGTTTGTATTATTTCTTGATGTATGTAGTTATATATGAGTTATGATTTATATATATATAATATATATATAATATAAGTTGTGTATATATATATATATATATATAAGTTATAATATATATATTATATATATTGTTTGCGCGTGGTTATTTTTAGGGGGTTAATCTGTGTTGTTGTTTGTGGTGATGTTGTGTGTGTGTGGGTCTGTTTTGGTTGTGTTTTTTTCTTTTCTTTCAGTTGCTCTATATGTGTTGTGTGGTGTGGTGGGTGGACATGTAAGAGTAAGTTTCATGCCGTTCGTTTGGGTTTTGTGTTGTAGACAATTGAGGGTGGATGTAAGAGGGAGTTGGTGTTGGTGTTGTGGTAATATTATGCGTAAGCTAGTTTCGGTTTTGTGGATTTTTGGGTGATAGTGTGAGGTATATTTTTGACGATCACTGATCTTGAGAGTCGTTGTTGTAAGAATATCGTGAGAGAGATGACGTTGTTCTATGTATCACTTTGTAAAAATTCCAATTGAATTGTTTGAGATGATAAGTATACAGGCCAAATCTATATCGAGAATAGTTATCAATTTTGAATGAGAAATTCCCTAATTCGTAACCCTGGTAACTTATTTTACTAATAAAGTTCTAACGAGTTTCACAAACCTTTAAGTACGATATTCACCTTAATATATTATCAATGTCAATTTCAATTATTTTATATCGATAAAAACACAACTTACAAACAGCCCGGCCTTTTAAACTGCACTTAGTAACATCAAACCCTGTTTTCGTTCCTCTTTGGATTCTCCTTCGAATTACAAATCTCGGTCGACCCACTTCGCTGCTCCAGATGACGTTTCCTTCCGTAAACCCGTTACTCATTCTTTCTGGCCAACTCTCATGGATCTCCTTCAACTTGCGCGAGTTCGATCCCGCAAGATTTCTATACAAAGCTTGTGAGTGTGTGGATTTAGGTTGTACCGCCTTATCCAGCTCTAGACTCGTCCTTCGTGTTGTTTTTAGATAAAATACATAAATTTTAATGGTTAAAAACCAATTGTCTCGGTTCTTTGGCAATTTCTCGTACTTTTTTGAAATATGATACGTTTTTTGCTACTTACCGATTATTCTTCGAGTTTAAAAAAAGCTTTTCCTTGCCTGGCTGATCATTTATTAGGTATTTGAGACGATGAGCGGTGGTTTTGGTCTTTTTCGTGTTCGCGATTAGATCGTGAGTTGTCTTCTCGAAATAGAATCTCTTGCTCGCCCCATTGTGTGGCTACTTTGAATAGCAATCTTAATTAGCTCTTTTTGTCTTTAAGACTCCCCAGCTGTCCTTCCGAAATTGATGATCTGAACTCATTTTAGAAAATTTAAGTGTCCAGAAGACCTAATCCTTTTTGTTTTAAATAAATTTTTAGGGTCTGGTTGTTCTGCCTTTGGTCGCCGTGAATGATTACAAATATTATATATGTTGATTTATTAATATATATTTTTGGGTATATAGTATTATATATATATATAGTATTAGTATGAGGTTATGATATATGGTATTGTCATTGGTGGAGGTATTATGATTGTAGTATTTGTGTATGTTATATATATATTTATATATATATTATATATGTTTATATTAGTATTTTTTAAGTTATATGATTGGAGTGATGGGGGACGTTAATTTCGGAATCGGGCATGCAGAATGGAGGAATTACGTCCTGTTTGTGTTCAGGAATCCGGAATCGGAATCGGAATCTGCAGAAAAATTGTACCGATTCTTTTGTATACAATCTGAACAATCTGAAAATAATTTTGATTCGATCTTTATGATATTTTTAAAAGACAATATTTTTTCGGAAGTCTGCTGGTATGGATGTTTTTAATTTCAAGTTATTCTTTTCCTTAAATTTTCTTATTTTTAGATGGTAGTAGAAAACTGGATTTGGAGTACGGGCGCATCTTTTAGCGTATGATGCCGGCTAAGATTATCATGTTTAGGGATTTCAAATATTGAGTCCGATGGGTTGAGGCAGACATTTGGCAATGTTTCGTTAGTCCTGTTATGTAATATGTTTTGATAATCATATACCCGTGAACCTCGTAAGTAGCAGTGAAATATTTTGCCTTGTAGGCTTGTAATAAATGGAGCTATTGAATATAAATGCTAATCCTTCGAGTTCCACCTTTTCACGTATCTCACACAGCATCTTAATATAAGGTGATTGGTTTTCAAAATGTTTTGGAAAGAATTCAAGTATTCCCCTGTTAAAAAATTTCCCATGTTTATATGTAAAGGGATAACGCACCTAAATATGGCTGCAGTAGTTTACACACTCAAAGAATTCCCAGTAATTACCGTTTTGTCTTTTACACTCTGTGACACTATTCTCCATGATTTCATATTGGTGAACAAAGATGACAGTGAAAAAGGAAAAGTAATGTAGTGCGCATAAGTGTGCAATATCATTATCGTAGTCATTTTTATCACGTCCGCGCTCGAGCTTACAATTGGCCATAGTATGTGAAGAATAAGTCGAATAGTCTAGATTTAATTTGTACCGGACACGCACAGATTGTATTCAGGATGTACAAACCGATGTTGACCTGGCCGCAGTAATCATATGCTTTCGAAAAATTTTTGAACAAAAAGACGGCTCTCATTTCCATATTGTCATTGAATTTCATTTCAAAACGCTTGATGCTTTAGAAACAACGGAAAAGTTCTTGAAAAATTTGCTAAAATACTTATCAAATTTGTTGTGATTTTGTTGATTGTACAAATTAATTGAGCCACAAGGAATCAAATGGCATCGACAAAATCCCAAATATGAAAGTGATTGCAGTTTCTTTGTGAAGTGATAGTAGTCAGATAAAAAGGACTACAAGTCAGAAAAAAAGGACTACTACGCTTTATGACTTGGGCCTATAGTATCAAGATGGAAAATAGTGGCTAGTAAAAAATTTAGTTCATTAGGTCATTTACTTTAGCTGAGTAAGTTAATCTTGTGATTGGCTTGCTACTTACTCTTCGACCATCGCGTTTGTAAAACTACATTGTTTCCTTGAGGATGGAATAGTGAATGTTAAATCAATATAATGCAATAGTGGAATGATTATTCTGAAGCAATTGGAGTGTGGCAGGATGAAGATGTTGATATTGTTTTGATGGAACGAGTAGGAAGAACAGTTTTCCACGTGATCTTTTATATTCAATCTTTTCTAGATTGTTTCTATTCTTCATTTTATAGCACTGTAGATAGGGCTGATTAAAGTTAGTTGGATATTCTGTGGTTTGTGTTGAGATAATTATTTGTTTAAATCCTGTTCAGTTTTGAAATGTCTTTTTTGTTTTTCGGAATTAGAAGAGAAAATACGGTGAAAACAGCAAAAAGAAAACTGATTCCTAAGGAGAAAGACACATATATTGAAAAATCGAACGATCGGTTTAATACAAAGTAGAAATCCAGGCCAATGATAAAAATATGAAACTTGTTAAAAATTCAGAAGTCCCTTACAATGGTGGTCATCGGATAAAGGTACCTTTCAGCATTTGGTTCCTTGCTAGATATGAACTATTTAAAGCTCGCCCCCCGTTTTCCGTGGAAAGTTGAAAGACTCTTCAAAGAATTGGGAGGATCAATTTAATTCTCCTAAAAAAAAAAATCGGATGCACTCAGAAACGGAAAAAAATGTTAAGGTTTTGCAATTACAATTTTTAAGGAGTCATGCTTTGACTGACGAAATAACTTAATGAATAATTTGGCTTCAGTTGATCTTTGTTACTTTATGTAAAGATTAATGTAGATAACGGAATTTTTTTTGGTAATACAAAAAATGACAAAAATTGTTCATTTATTGTAAGATTTTAAATATTGCTATTATTTTTTCAGTGGTTAAATAAATAAAGGTAATGTAACGTTAATTTTTTTTTCTTTTGTTAGCAATGAGATCAAATATAAGAGAATTTCTATAACATGAGAATTATATGGATTTTAAAATGTCTTTTAAAATGTTGAGTTGATTTTTTTGCAAATATTAGGCAATAGTTACGGTATATTAGTATAGTATATGATTATAATATTATAGTATGTTAATATTATATGAGTGAGGTTATATTGGATTGTGATTATATAGGTATATTATATATAGTTAATTTATATATATATTATTATATTATAATATAAATATATATATAAGAATTGGAATTTGGATGTACGAATCGTGAATCGGAATCGGAATCGGAACCGGCACTTTTGACTGGTAATCGGGGTATCGGAATTGCATCGGCTGGAAATTTGCAATTGTCCCATTATAGATTATCTATGTGTTTTATATTGATATTATAGATTTCTTTGTGTGGTTCAGCATATTCCGCCATTTATAGATATATAGATTTTTATTTATTTTATATATATATTATAGGATATATATATATATGTTTAATTATTAGTTATATAATTATATATATATATTATATATAGAGTAGTTATATATATTATATATCCGGATTGTACAATAAGTGAAAGCGTGAGTATTAAATTTTAAGCTTTTATTGAAAAATTGAAAGTTAGATTCTGAAAATATTAAGAAGACAAAGATTACGAATGACTTTAAGAAAAAAAAAAAAAAAGATATACTAAACCTAATTTAAAGATCATTTTCCGATACTCTAGGCATTTTTTTTAGTTTTTTGCTCAACCCGTAATATATTATTAATAGTATTAGTATTTTATGAAATTTATAAAAATATGTTTATTATATGTAGTAGTCTATTGAGTTAATTTAGGTATTAAGTATATATATATAGTACTTTATATATATATAATTCTATAGTAACATGGGATACAGCTCCTCTCCGATATTTTATATATATATATATATATATTATATTTATATTATTATATATTATACATAGATATATATCTACGTATATTATAATGATTTAGTAGTATGGTATATATATATATTTATATATATGTAGTATATTTATTAGGTTTATATGGTACCATATATATATATATATAATATAGTATATTATATATATTATATATTGATTATATATTGATATATATATAGTATATATATATTAGAGTCGGTTTATATATATATAATATATATATATATATATTATATATATCTATTATATATATATGGTTTTATATATTATGATATATATATATATATCTATATATATATATATATATATATAGTAGTATATCATATATATATATAATTGTGTGTGTATGTATTTCCTAATTAGTCCATTTAAATCTTGTATTGTGAACGCTGTGACCGTAAGATTGTTATTGAATGTATATGTAAAATTATCATATTGCGATTTCCTTTTTCTTTTCTTTTTCTTTTTTTTTTTTTCTTTTTCAAATAATGTTTCAAATAACAGTGTTCCATTCCAAAGAAATTAATCTAATAATAAAAAAAAACTTTTCAATTAAAAAAATATTTCAAAACATTTGCCTTAAAAAAAATTTGTTTGTTTGATTGAAAACTTGATTGTTTTAAACCATCAAGTTTTTTTTTTCTGGTTTAATAAAATTTTGTTTTGAAATTTTTGTTTTTTCTCTTTTTTTCCTAGATTTAACCCTCTATTATTTAGTTTAGAATTATTTGCCAGACAATTAAAACTTACCAAAAAAAAAAAAAAAAAAGTTTACATTATTTTGCAAATGCTTGTAATTCATAAAATAATATTATATAATATTGTGTTTTTTGATGTGTGCAATTATCGAATAAATTAATTATTTGTTATTACAAACCTCTTATCTTATTTTTACTTAGTTATTATTAATTATTATTAATTATTATTATTATTATTATTATTATTATTATTATTTATTATATTATTATTATTATTATTATTATTATTATTATTATTTTTATTATTATTATTATTATTATTAATTATTATATTATTATTATTAATTATTATTGTTATTATTATTATTATTATTATTTTATTATTATTATTATTATTAATTATATATATAGTATTATATAATATAATATATACTATATATATACTATATGTATAATAGTATAATATATATATATATATATATATATATATAGCATGACAAATACCCAACAAATTTTTAATACATTTCAAATTTATATTATATATATATATTATAATTATATAATAGGCTATATTATATATTATATATATATATTATTATTATATATATGATATTATTATCTAATATATATGAATATAGGTATATAGTGAGGGGTATAATATATTTTATATAGGGTATATATAGTGAATAGTGTGATTTTTATATATATATCTATTAATAATATAATATATATATTATATATATATGTATATATATAGTATATATAGAATAGTATATATATAATATAAATGGGTGTTAGTATATTATAGTATAATATATATTATAGTATATAGATATAATATATAAATATATATATATATATATATATATATATATATTATATATATATATATTAAATATTTATTATGTTTATAGTATTATATATATATATGTTTTTAATTTATATATATATATATATATTATATATATATATATTTTATTATATAGTTTAATATATATAATAGTATATATAATAGTATTTTTATATATATATAATTATATATATACATAATTATATATATATGATAGTATTAATATATAGTAATATATATTAATTATATATATATATATACTATATATATATATATATATATATATATATATGATATATAGTAGTATATATATATATGTATAGTATATATATATATATATATATATAAGATGTTAATGAAAGAACATATAATGGGGATAGTGAAAAGAAATAATCTGCCTTTCTCCCGTGATTGAAATTCCACCGCTTGTTGCGACTGAGGACAAATAATTACCGCGGGGCCTTTACGACTGGGCTATTCCTCCAACCCAAAATAGTGGATTCTAAGGTATACAAGTGTATAAAGTCACCGAAGCTCCTTCAGGCGCCCATCACCAGTTGTCCAGTAGCCTGTTCCTATGCTCTCGTTTCCTTTATCATTGTAATGTAATATTGCCGGTATAATCGCAATTAATATTTAAGATGCTTAAAGAAAGAACGTATAATGAGAAGTAAGCATCAACTTCTTCGTCACGGGATTGGAACTACCGCCAATGTGTCTGGATGTGAGGACAATATTTATTCCTGGTGTGGCGTTACGGCTGAAGCTATCCTCCAGCCCAAAACAGTTGGATTTTCAAGTAACAGTTATAAAAGCTAACAGAGTCTCTCCTCAAGGCGACATCACCTAGATGTTCCAGTCCTGTTCCTATTTCCCTCTGTTCTTATTATTCGATATGTATGATTGTTATAATTTGTATGTGCATAATCAATCGTCATTGATATAAGGATGTATTAAAGAATAGAACATTATTAATTGGAAGGGTAAAGAATTATACTGCCTTCTCGGCTGCGGGTAATTGATAACCAGGTTGTCCTTGATGTGCGTGTGGTCGCTTTGTCTGCGCCGTCAGTTGTTTGGCGACTGAGACAGAATATACTCCGGTGCTTGATTCAGATTGTAGCTTAATCCTCCAAGTCAAAAGTTCGATGTCGTAGAGATTCAGTTTTTAGTAACTGCACGGCGAGCTCCTACGTGTCTAGTGCGTAGCATCACTCAGTATGTTGATCCGTCCTGTCCTATATTCCTTCGTTTCGTCTTTATATTGGTAGAGTTTGTTAGTGATATTTGGCATAATTAATTCTGTGCATTATTATTAGTTGATGTTTCTTAAGATAAGTAACATATAATAGGTAAAGCGTAAAGAAATTTTATATCTGCCTTCTCGCGTGGATGTGAAATCCAGCCTGTCATTGGGTTTGCTTGGGACATCTATAAATAAAAACAAATAAATATCTGGCATCATATTACGCCCAATACTACTAGTTACTAATATGAGGTTAACCAATGCTTAACAGAAATTATAATCTGAATTCAATCATAAAAATTAAAAATATTCAATCCTCACACATTCCACAGGCATCCCTCAGCCAGATTCCCCACTTGAGTCATTTCTTGTCTAGACAAATAACAAAATATTCCTTCAGACCCAAATATTACTCACATTGTCAGATCTTTATGATGGATTTATTTCGCATTTACTTTGTTGTGTTGTTGGTACTGTTACTGTGGGTTGTTGGTTCGGTGATTCCAGTAAAATATCCAGATCCTCTCCTAATCTTCCAATATGTATTATTCAATTATGTCTTAGACAATATTAATTGAATAAGCCAGAGAATCTTGAAGTCAGTTTTTTCGCTTTAAGGTCTCAAACATTGCATCAAATATGCTGTCAAAAACTTTACAGAGCTAGTATTAGGTCCATCAGAAATGGTATCAAGTAACACATCACCACTCTTGGCCCAACGAGTGGTATGTAGTAGTAACACAAATATTCAATTATATAGTGTGTAGCATATCACACCACCAATCGTCCTATCCTTTGTTTTGATTATAACCTGGACTTATAATGCCTCCCATTACGCTTGCATGCTTTCATATATTTTAAAGCTATCTCAATTTGACTTTCCAATACAATATTTTAAACGTTCTACCGAGAGATTAATTCCGGTAAAACAGATAGTATGCCTCGGTGTAATCCCCTTGTTCAGATATCATAACATGATTCTCATGTATTAAAGACCTCACTCCTGTCGTTCGCACCACACTACTTGTTTTTACTGATGTGTGCTATTTACTATCAGGAAAATTCCATACTGGTTTGTCAACATACCCCTACCTTTGGACCTTGTCTCTGTACCACGTCGCCTCCTGGTTTGGTGGTCGCCGCACTCTCCTGAAGTATGCAGTTGTACATAAATACAAAGACATGGTTCGAGTTACAGTCCGACAGTACGAGTTCTACTGAATAGATCATATATTAACACCGGTGAAGTAAGCACCAATGACAAGAATGAATTAATAGCTATTGTCCGCTATCTGGTGTGGTTATACGAGCTAGTGCATATAAGGAAGGCGTGCGCACAGCCTTTCCTCGAACCGATGACATGTCGTTTATTAGTTGGAACGTTATGGTTTTCCTCCAAAGGCATTGTTTTCAGGGTACTTGTCGTTCTACAGCTCTAGATGACGATAGACACGGTTGTTTTGATATGAAGGAGTTTTGCCTGCAAGGCGATACAATGGACGCCACATGTTTCCTCTGAGAAGCATACAGTGATGGTTTTATGACATGGGTTCCTTGATGAGAGCTGGTCATCTTATGCATCTATACACTTCTTTTGAATCTATTACTGCAGCGAATTACCGTGACAGACCCAGAGTGTCTCCAGGCCTCTTATAGATAATATCAAGTATGTTATGATTCAGTACGACCCACACATTTACAGCCCAAGTTCCCGTCCATAAACATCATGCAAGACGGAAGAACTACAAGCGTAATATTATATAATCCTTTAATGGCCTGTTCAAGACTACAGATCATGGAAAGGTAACATGTCCTCTCCCCATATAGAATTTCCTATATTCATATTACTGTGTTATCAAGGCCAGATATATAAAATCCAATTTGGAATCATATTCTATCGTCGAGGAGGGATGTGCTCCCTCTCATTGTGTGTGTGTGTTGGTTTGTGTTTTTGTTTCTTGTCAAACCGCACAGAGCTCCTGCCTGCTCGTTCTATTAGTAGAAAAAGCAACCACGATCCTGGCTTAACCTTCGATAGCAGCAAACATTATGCTTCCAGGAGCCCACACTCAAACTAACATGTGATGAATAGCGCTAATTGGAACAAAGATTTTCGCCAACACAAGGTGTTTGTGTCCTTTACTTTAGGGTATTTCAAACAGATTATCTGGCCTTGCGCTGGGGCTGCCCTAATATTCTAAATCCAATACTATTCCTGTCAAATTAACTAGAGGTCTGTGTCAATTTAACAAAAGGCATCTTCGGGATTAAGGAATATTAGTGAGACCTGTGTGGTTTTGTCCTCCCATTGTTTCTTACTTCTTTCCATGTTCCATTGCGCTTTACTAAGATACGATAGACGATAAATAAATCCTTCCTATAATGGGTGGGCTTTTCCATCCTCGCAGATAGGTTGTCCAATTTATTGCATGATAAAATACTGTTCCATTGAAGACCTACGCGCGTCGTTTTCAAACTTTTAATACAAGCATCCTGCGCCGGCACCAAGAGAATAAATATCACCACCAGCTCATTGTTATGTGATTCTAACATAGTCTTCATAGACTTTTTCCCTTACCGCTCTTGTTTGTGCTCAGTACTACCACTTATAGTGATATAGTTGCCATTTCAGACACTAAATTAACACAAAAGGAATCGATCTTAAGAATTATCCAGTAGAATACCAGCTGTATATTCTTCTATCTTCGAAGCATTGCCGTGTTTAGGCGTCCTTCTAAATTTTATTCTGCTCACATGAGTCGTGTCCTTTGACTGTCTCAAATTCCAAAGTGTTTATATGCTGATTTGGTTTTGATGTTTGTTTTTCGGGTCTGTTTCGCTTCGGTGTGTTTGGCATCATCGTTCTGTTCCGCTTTCAGGGGAATATAGGAGTGAAAGTCATTATGATTCTCTTAATGCTGTGTTTGTCCCTCTTCTCCTCACTGTCAAAAAGATGCCTGTCCTTGCGTCGCAGATCAAATAGCACAGCAGTAGACATAGTCCTTCTTGCAAAGCTGTTCCGACTTAACCGGACATCGTAGCGGTATCTTTTTAATTACTCGTTGCTCCTGAAGGATTCTATGGGCTTGGCCAACTATGGTGTGCAACAAGGTTGCCTTGGATATCTTCCGCTTCTTAATATAGGGGGGGGTGGGAGGGAGAGGCAAGAGGAGCTACAAGTAATTATATAGAAATATATTGATGGTGTATATTATAATATTATAGTATATTTTATATTATATTAGTGTAATGATATTAGTATAGTATTTAGTAAGAGTTTTATATTTACATATTTATATTTATTATATAAAGTATAGATATTAGTAGATATGCGATTTGTTTTTCAAGGGGTTGTGTATATTATTAATCTTGTCTTAACATTGTTCATCTATGAGTTCCAGTGTTTTATATGACGGGTATGTAAGTTGGTTTAGGTTTCTTCAGCTTTACTTCAAGTGTTCTTTAAAGTGTCTTCTTTATTTGCTCTCGAATAGGAATGAGATGATGGTTAATTAATATGTCATATGACCATTTTTTTTCATTTTCTATTTTTTTGGTTTGGATAAAAATGAGATATTGTTACTATTTTGGCCAATTTTGATGTTAGTATTTATATTTGTTGCCTTTTTATTCCTGCTAAGGTAATAAAGATTTTTAAATTTTATCCATTGAAGTATGTAGATTTTGTTAATTTTTAAGGCTAGCCGGATTGCTCTAGGTGCATCACTAATATATATCAATATATATTTTTAGTATATTATTATATATATATATATATAGGCTATGTTAGTATTATATATATATATAGTATATATTTATATATATATATTATATAATATATATATATATTAAAATATATTAATATAATATATATATATATATATAATATCATGTCATCCTCACCACATAACCTCAATCCCCCGAGATCGGAAAATAACCTCAACCCGAGATCGGATATATATATATATATATGATATTAGTTATAAGTATTATGATTATATCTATGTTATAGGTATGAGTTATAGTTAGTAGTGTTATTTATGTTATTATATATAATTTATTATATTTATTATATTGTATATTATTATATATATAGTTATTATATATATTAGGTATAGTATTTTAATTATATATTTATATATATATATAAGTAGTGATACATATTCAGAATAGGCTCGCACTTTATCTAACCACAAACCGCACAAAGGTTCGATAAAGAGTTGGAGCCTTTTTATCGTGACCGCAAAGCCACATATAACCTGATAAGGGGAGACGAGAATAGAAGAGACTTCAAAAGGATGGCCGCCGTCTCTGAGAAGAGGTCATATGTGTTTCTATAGGTCTTAAGGCTATTAGCTGGGTAGTGCTGAGTAAGGCTTTCTATTAGGCTAATAGGGTCTATGATGAGTATAGGCCGATATTTCTATGCTGTCTTAGCACGTGTCCGGATCCTTATATTGTAGAGGTATATCATCCGGGTCTTTAAGTGTCTAATAGCCCTAAGGTTTATTGGTTTACTGGGGAGTCGATTGTGTGTACATTGATAGAAGGTGTCTTGAGGGATGGCTTTAGCCTTTCTAGAGTATGTACCTGGGCTATTGTCCGCTCCGGTTTTCGGTTGCCTTTTGTTTCTAGCATGATCATATTCCTACGTTGTATGCATCGAAAATACATGTGGTACCCGGTAATTAGTTCCTACTGCGCGCGGTAGGTAATTGGGTACGTGGGAGTCGATTTGGTGTATAGTAGAAAGATGCTGGAATGCTTGTCCCTTCTATGTAGTTTATTAACCTGTGTGTCTACCCCGTCTTGCATTTTTTGCTAGGCGCTGGTGTTTTCCTAGCGGCTGACAGTGTCCTATCGTCTGTTAGAATACAGCACCCTGTAATAGTGTTCCTATCTCCTGGAGGTTTGGGGATACGTGATGAGTCCCGATTGGTGTATAATTAGTAATGGTGCATAAGGTTGGTTTCGACTTCTACGAGTTGAGTTACCTGGTTTGTTCCTATTTTCCCCTTTGTTCCTAGAGCAGTCCTTTTGTTCTAGTACGATATATCGTCATGTGCCAGAACATTACTATCCGATATAAGGCACGTTACGTACATTATATTATGCGATTCCCCTGCTGAATCGATTTTCCTATGGTTTTAGGCGACGGGAATCGATTTCACTGCCTTTAACAAGAGTTAGTTTATTTAGATAATTACCCTACCCCCTTTTGATTGGCGTAATTGCAATATCCAAACATGCATGTTGCAGGTGCAATGTGTGGGCGTATTATTGTGTTTCATAACAGAAATTTGCCAACCATTTGTTGCAGACATTTGGTGTTTGCACATTTTTGCATTTACATTGTTGCTAACATCTCGTTGGATTTTGGCGTATTAACACGTTTTAAGGGTCAAATTATATGTTTTCGGGTGGCGGTAGAAGCCTGTTTTCCGGGGTCACGGTTTTTTGTGTGTTTTTTACGCGATTTTAAGATGTCAATTAACCCTGGGCTCTGGCCGCATCCGCGACCGGCCTCCCGTGCCCGCGCTGGCTAAAAGTCACCTTGTTCAGCTTAAAACCATTTCCGACTGTACGTAATATTTCGTCAGCTATTTGGTCAACAATCTTTATATTGAACTATCTACAATTTCGAACCTATGTTAGAATCGCGAGCCTAAGACGTTATGGGTTCTTCCAATTTGGGTTGGTTTGACTGTGTATTATTATATATTAGTGTATGTAGTTATATTATTTAGTTTCTTAGGTATATTAGTGTATATATATGTATGAGTGTTATTATATATTATGTCGCTATAATATATATTTTATTATATGAGTAGTTATTATTGATTTTTGTATTTTGGTTAATAGGTTTTTTATGAGGGTGATATATATTTGTGCTTGTGGTTTATATATATATATTGATAGTGGTTGCCGCTTTTTAGCACCCCTACGGAGAAGGGGGTACCCCTCGTATGTATCTCCCCCCTTAATTTTGACCTCCCTTTAACCCCCTTTAGGTTAGCTCTAGTCCGATGCTGTTAGTGGGATGGTTTTTGAACTCTTGAGTATTTTTTTCCGGTCTTGATCCGATTGGATATTTGCCCTGGCCTTGATATGCCGATTTCAAGCTTGAATTTTGACTTTGCATAAAAGTTCGTGGGGATTGAAGTGAGGGTTAAGTTCTGATTTACTACATTGGTTAGGGTATTCCGTTGACCATGTACCGTCTGTGATGTGGGAAGATCTTATCCTAACGTAATGTAGGTTCATTGTAGTAATCTGGCCTTCTAATTTGAGTTCCTGTATTGTTAGACTATCGCATAACCTCAACACACACACCTACTACAGCACCACAGCACACATCAGCACACTGACGAACACACACAGCACTATCTAGTCATCACATTTGGTGTACCATCGACCTAACACAACACACACACACACACAAGTTCAACAATATTTTTTGATGCCGTTTCAGACTTGGTTGATACTCTTGTGTAGCTTTTTTTGTAATGGCCTTTCAACTTTGATATATCCTGAGCTTTGATGCCGGTTGTTCAACCCTTGTTTGAGGTACCTCCAACTTTGAATAACCTCACCTCTTGATAACCTCCGCTTTGATTGTCTCAAACTTTGATACCTTCATTACATTTGATACCTGATCACCTTTTGATAGCTCGAACTATTTGATCGCTCAACTTTTGATGTCTCAACTTTGTTGTTCTCAAACCTTTTTGAATGAACTCATCGCCTTTTAAATGTTCTCAAGCTTTGTGATTGACTCATCTTTGTTTACAGGAAAATGGTTAAGGAGGAGGAAGTAAGAAGGAAGTAAGGAAGAGGAAAGAAGACGAAGAGAAGAAGAGGAAATGAAGAGAAAGAGAGAATTATAAAGAAGAAAATGAGAAAGAGAGAAGAGTATTGATTTAGTTAGAGGTCGTGTATTACACACAGTCTTTTATGATGTGGTTTTGTTTATTTCATCAGTTGTTCGTTTTATTTGTTATAGAAATAGCGCTAGTTTTTAAATTACCTAAAGTTAATATATGTTTAATATGTTTATAGATAACCATCAAGCATAATATTAACCTGTTTTCCATATTTTGGAGGTAAGATTTTTATCATTTTTGTTGTCGATGTATTTAAATTGTACAATATGGTGTTTTTTGTTTGAAAAACTATTTTGTTTTTTTTGAAAACATGTTTTGGACATTTTTGTTTGAAAGATACATTTTTTTGTTGTTTTTTTGTGAAAATGACTATTTTTTGAAAAAATCATTGTTGTTTTTCTAGAAAAAGTAAGGTTTTTGTTTTTGTGTCGATATTTTTCCTTATCGAATAATGGACAATGATTTTTAGGGTACTGCTATGATATTTACGTCTATTTTAAAGCGTAGTAAATCTAGTCCTAACAAGTGCAAGATGCGCCAAGCGAGTGCTTGTCCAGTTTTTTTGTCCTCTCTCTCGGATTTGTCCCCTTCATTGGTGGCGGTCGTAGGGCTGGGTAATTTACTGGGCAATTTAGCTCAGTGATTGTCTGTTGGTATTTGAGTTGAATTTTAAAGAAAGTAGTATATTTTTTTACGCGTGGTCATTTTTGCGTTGTTGTTATTTAGGAGAGAGGAAAGTGCGGATCAGTTAGTAGCGACCATGTTTTTTTTTCTCTCTCTGCTAACATACAACACATGCAATAATAATAATAAAATTTTTGATAAACAAAAATTAAAAAATAAGTCTTTATGTGATGACTTACACATAGTAGGGATGAAGGTATAAACAAGATTTTTTATTTTTTAAAAAAATATATTTTTTACTGAAAAAGTGCATTATTTAAATTAAAATAATATATATAATGTATATATATTATTATATAATATATATAATATATAATATTATATATAATATATATATATATATATATATATATATAATATATAGTATATATATATATTTATATTATATATATATATATATATATATATATATATATTATATATGATATTAACGAGATTTACAATGTTGTTTACATAAAGGTATTTTTAAAATATTACAGAACACATACAACAATACACAATGTTTTTTTTAATATATATATCATATATAATATATTAATCGAGATATACAATGTTGTTTACATACAGATATCTTTAAAATATTACTAGGTAAAGTTTTTAAGATATATATATATATTATATAATATATATATTAATACATTTGCGCAAGAAACACAATGGGATTGAAGTTGAAAACTGTGGCATTCTCTATATAAGTCTCCAAACCTCCTATTCCTTTTGAAATAACATAGGAAAATATCTCGAGATGCACCAACACCATTGCCTTCAGCATATTCAGGCTCTATAGATTGCATTTTCCTCATGCAAAGAGAATGTAAAAGTATCAACATTAAGTTGTCCCGTCAGAAGCTGCTAAGCACATTTTCTAATTATAAGGTTTTTCCCGCATACTTCCATGTAATTTTTAAAACAAACCATAGGCCTGAATGTTTATTCGTCAGAGTATGTTCGACCCTTGTCAAGAGCATTAATATTTTCTTCTTTTATTTTTTAACTAAGGTTGTAATATTCCTCATGCGAATGTAAAACAGAACCTATTCTTGTACGTATGAATGTGTTAGCTGGGTAAGGTTTCCAGTAATTACGTACATCAATACTTTTAACACTATCGCAATATGAGAAAGCAACATCTATTCTATTAATACCCCTCTCGCTTTCGTTTCTAATGGATATTTCACTATGACTCGATGTATCAGATATCACATACTCAGCCTTTACCCATTCTTCCACGGTGTCAATAATACGGAGGAATTCTTCAACAGAAATGAACAAAGGTGTATCATGTTCACCTATCGTAGGAATACAGGCTATGTATCGATCACCATTAGGTTTACGAAAAAATATAAAAAAGATACAGCTTCGGGAATAACAAAGGTCCCCTCGTAAATATGTTGTTAACAAGTTGGGGAGTTGAAAAGAAAGCCATGGTGTTTAGCTCAGTTGGACAATATCCGTACTGAAGAAACTGTTTGTATATAAAAAGCAGTCTCAAATGTATAGATATTATTATTTCCAACCCAATCAATAAGAAAAGTAAACAAGTTACAAACATAACCGCCTTTAATCAACTTCAGAAAGTCCATATAATCACGACACTTTACATCGACAGCTATAAACATGTTTACGGAGGATTAGGCTTATAACAAACTACAACTGATAATATATGTAACATACAAAGAAGGTCTATATTATAAATTAACAAATGCAGAAAAATGAATCGTTTGAACAAAAACAAAACAAAACACGATATTAAAAACGAAACAAACTGAACATAATAATAAATAAATAATAATAATAATGAATAATAATAATAATAATAATTAATAATAAATAAGTAATAATATATAATAATAATAATTAATAATAATAATATAATAATAAATAATAACCCCGTGATATATATATATATTATATATATTATATATATATATATATATATATATATATATATATATTAATATATATATTATATATATAATATATATTATATATTATTTGAATGTTCCTTACATGAAATGCGGGCTTACGAAGACCAATCATAAGATTTATCGGTCCCAAAGTCCTACACAAATGCCAAGTTATCCTCGTTATAGATATGATAATACTTTTTCAATTCGTCAAACTCCATCCCAGAGTAAAAACATACGATTGCAAGTTTCTCTCCCTGACACTACATTATGTTTGGGTCCAGGATCAATTCCGTAAAGGGATTCTTCAAGCCTGACGCAATAAAGGTTATGAACATCTTAATCGAAGCTAAGAAACTGATTAATTAGATTTTCCGAATCTCTTCTTAGGTAACAGTTTTTTTAAATTTTATAATATGCTCGTAAATAATATATATATGAGCCTGCAGTAAACATAAATCGGTTAACATGTTCTGTTTTCACGCAACTGTTTTTAAACATTTTCTCATCGAACTCGACCCATATATTTTATTGGGGATGTGCCCTAACATAGAAACCAATATTGAGGGGGTTAAATATAATCCTGTGATCTTCGCGTCTCTGCCATAATTCTAATCATCCATAATATTCGTATCCTAGATATTTAGAAAGGTTAAAGTAAGTTTCTTATCATCATGATTTCCACCCGCTGATAACTATCTCCCAACGATTTAATACACAGTGTGACTTAAAGTGTTCATTCACCCATTCTTCTTCAGCATGTTGGAATACACAAAGTAATTCGTCGGAACTCCTAAGAAAGACACCGTCTGTTATTATTCATATTGGTCACTAACATCTGAAGTAGGTGAAACGCGTCTGTGCTTTCTTTGTATATAAAGAAAGGATACATCACTTTTTCGGAATTTGATTTCCCAATGCACAATCTCACGCTATAGGTGTAGTTTATTCAAGACGAACACCAATTCTAACGTAGGGAATATAACTATCACAAAGGGGAAATCAGAACATTTTATAGACAGTAGCACAACCTTCTACCCACGTTCAAATCTAAAACGAATATGACGATGAAATAAGTTTCGAGAGAAAGAATACTTTAATATAGAGCTCCAAACAAACTCTCTCTATTTAAAGAGAGAAGGGATATTTTAACCGAATCACGGAAAGTATAGGATAGTTCCAAGCCAATCAAGAGTAGGGGCAAAATATAGATAAAAGGATATGTCCAAGTATAAACAGCATCCAAAAGTCTTACATTATATATTATATATATATAATATATATATATATATATATATATATATATATATATATATATATATATATATATATATATAATATATATACATATATAAAATATATTTATATTCATGTTACATAGGGAATAGGCCCACCACATATGTAAAATAAAAGAAATCCAAAATAGCATACATAATAAAATATCTAAAGGAATACATCTTCCACCGAGAGATACCCCAGGGTTTCACCCCTTGCTAGATGAATGAATCCTCCAGGGGGTATCACCCCGAAGGCAGAGGCTTACCTCCTTCGGAGGGTAATGCCTGCTTACACGCCCTTCGGGGTGATACCCCCTGGAGGATTCATTCATCTAGCAAGGGGTGAAACCCTGGGGTGTCTCTCGGTGGAAGAGGTATTCCTTTAGATATTTTATTATGTATGCTATTTTGGGTTTCTTTTATTTTACATATGTGGGTCTATCCTATGTACATGTTTTCCATATATAGTATATTATAGATATATATTATATATATATATATATATATGTGTGTCTATATCTATATATATTTCTATCTATATATATTTATACATATATATATATATATAATGTAAGACTTTGGATGCTGTTTTCATGTTGGACATATCCTTTATCTATATTTGCCCCCTACTCTGTGATTGGCTGAACTATCCTATACCTTTCCGTGATTGGTTGAAAATATATCCCTTTATCTTAGACCTTGTGTTTGTTTCGCAGTAATATTAACATATTCTTTCCTCTCGAAACTTATTTTCATCGTCATATTCGTGTTTAGATTGAACGTGGTAGAAATGGTTGTGCTCTGTCTTGAAAAAGTGTGCTTATTTCCCCTGTGAATGTATATTCCTACCGTTAAAATGGTTCGTCTTGATAAATACATCTCTATAGGTGACATTGTGCATTGGGAAATCAATATTCCGAAAAGTGATGTATCCTTCTTATATACAAGAAAGCCAGACGGTTTCACCTACTTCAGATGTAGTGACCAATATGAATATAACAGAAGTGTTTTTATGAGTTCCGACGAATTACTTTGTGTATGCCAACATGCTGAAGAATGGGTGAATGAACACTTTAAGTCACACTGTGTATTAAATCGTTGGGAAATAGTTATCAGTGGGGGGTGGAAATCATGATGATAAGAAACTTACTTTAACCTTCTCTAAATATCTAGATACGAATATTATGGATATTAGAATATGGCAGAGACGCGAAGTTACAGGACTATTTAACC
>JABUQX010086652.1:0-5000 GCA_015478945.1 Trachelipus rathkii
ATAAAATTTGTTTAAACGCAAAATATTTAATAATGATATTAAGCTTATCAGACTTAAATAAT
The DNA here is from genome assembly GCA_015478945.1 of Trachelipus rathkii. NCBI lineage: Eukaryota > Metazoa > Arthropoda > Malacostraca > Isopoda > Trachelipodidae > Trachelipus > Trachelipus rathkii. Next base: position 63 of record JABUQX010086652.1, read on the forward strand.
TTTTGCCTTTTGAAAAAAAAAACTAAAAAAAAAAAAAGCAAAGATACTTTTCTTTGCAGCTTTGGCCACCACGCAATACTTCCAAAGCGTAAATACCTTAATTAATACTTAATAGTATATTATTGTAAAAATAATAGGATATACCAACTTACAGTTTTAAGGGGTAGGTCCAATTTTTGCTTCGGGCTGAGCCCAATTTTCACCCCCCTCCCTAAAAATGGACATAAAATTCGGAATTTTCAGCCGATTTTGACCCTATAAACACCAAACTGTAGTTTTTCTGACGTCTAAAACGTCGTTTTCGAGTGTTTTTCTGTGTCTGTAGTCATTGTTTTGGTATTTTCAATTTTTCAAAGCCTATGTTTTTGACATTTGTCGAAACTCCTCCTAAACTATTTTTGGAAATGACTTCAAGCTTGAAATATACAAAGATTGGACTATTAACTAAAAAGTGTAGGAACAGAATTTTGATATTTGACCCCATATTTGAGCATTGGTCGATTTTCAAAACCTACTATTTTTGGGTTTTCAAATTAAAAAATTGGGATATTTTTTTTTCTGTTTATCCGATCTGTATGAAATATTCAGAACATTTGTAGTCGGGTGAGATGCACATTTTTTACTTAGATAATTTCTTTGTATATGCAGTAGTTTTGGATTTGTTCTTGGAACAAATTTTCAAAAAAAAAATTTTGGGAAATTTTTTAAAAATTTTCTTTTGAGTATACAAAAATATTATCTAAGTAAAAAAGGTGTATCTCGCCCGATTATACAAGCCCTGAAAATTTGATGTTGATCGGATAAGTAGAAAAATAAATGTCAATATTTCACTTTTTCAAAAATTCAAACGCTTGAAAAAGTGAAATATTGATTTTTTTTCTACTTATCCGATCAACATCAAATTTTCAGGACTTGTATAATCAGGCGAGATACACCATTTTACTTAGATAATTTTTTTGTATACTCAAAAGAAAAATTTTAAAAAAAATTCCCCCAAAATTTTTTTTTTTTAAAATTGTTCCAAGAACAAATCCAAAACTACTGCATATACAAAGAAATTATCTAAGAAAAAAATGTGCATCTCCTCCGACTACAAATGTCCTGAAAATTTCATGCAGATCGGATAAACAGAAAAAAAATACCCAATTTTTCAATTTTTAAAAACCCAAAAATAGTAAGTTTTGAAAATCGACCATTCAAATATGGGGTCAAATATCAAAATTTGGTTCCTACACATTTTAGATAATAGTCCAATTTTTGTATATTTCGAGTTTGAAGTCATTTCCAAAAATATTTTATATTTCGACAAATGTCAAAAACATAGGTCTTGAAAAATTGAAAATACCAAAGCAATAACTACAGATAGAAAAACACTCGAAAACGACGTTTTAGACGTCAGAAAAAGCTACAGTTTGGTGTTATAGGGTAAAAATCGGCTGAAAATTCAGAATGTTATGTCCATTTTTAGGGAGGGTAAAAATTGGGCTTAGCGTGAAGCAAAAATTGGCGCCATCATCTAATACAAATATGTATATTTTTTATAAATTACAACGATTATTAGGTCTACTTCTTACATTTTTACTAGTCACAAAAGAAGCAAGTTCAAGTAACGAAAAAGAAGTTAATGACTCATTGAACGGGCAGCAGTCAGTATCTTTTTTTTTTCTTCAGCGAACCAATAAGAAATGAGAATACAGCTTAAGAAAAATTGTTAAACATTACTAAGCGAGATAATAACCGTTTAAGAATAAACACTTTTTGAGCTAATGAGAGGAGCGTTTAGGAAATCTTGGAAAAAAAGTATATGTTATCGAAATCGAATCTAATACAATTTTAAATCTGATAAGAAAATGTTTTATAAACTCGTAAATTAAAGTAACGGTTAATGGAAGTAGGGGAAAATTTTAACTCGTTAATAGTCCGTTACTTCTTTTAGAAATTAACGAAAGCGTTAAAAGTTACCGAAAATTTTAACGAGCTAATTAACGGATTAACGCTTTAACGCGTTAATGCCCACCTTTGGACAATGCCAATGCAAAATGTCTAGGAAAACAAGATCATCTGTTGTACCACGACAGCCTCCTTCATCAATTGTGCGCCCAGCACATAGTCGATGTATTGTCTGTAGGCATCAAAGTCATAATGGTGTTAGGGACAAATTTCGCATAAGTGAATCTGAACGAGCAAAACATTTTTAACTGCAACAATCTATTTTCAAGATGACGTTTATACTCGTGTGGCAGATCTAGAATCAGATACTCAAGTCAAGTGTTCGGGTGCAGATTTAATGTACCACAAAGTTGGCTTGAAGCCTATTTAAAGAAATATAAATATGCTATTAAAAATGTTAATGAACAGAATACAATTTTCACCTAAAAAGTGTGGCATTTGAAACAGGAATGAAAAATTATACGATCGTTAAGCCTTAAAGAGATAATGGCTTCACTACGGCAATCCGTGATTATTAAATGAATTGGTGGTGGACAGCGTAATTGAGAAACAACGAAAGTTAAACTAAGACTGCAAAGACATGCGAGGATGAACTAATCTTCAGTTCATCATGTAAAAAATGAGTCAATTGAGGTTTTTCTGCCAAAATTAGGGATGATGAATAATGAAACGTACGCGGAAAGACAATATAATATCAAAAAGCAGCTACAAAAGAAATCAGAGAGGCTTTTACAGAAGCAGACTCTGACATGCTAATAATTTTGTGATTAATGAACCTAAGATGTAATGGATGGTACTGAGATGCTGAATGAATTGTTAACATTTTTGTCTGCATTTTTAAACATTAACAAAGTTTGCTGTTAATCAATACTATGAAATGAAAAAGATTCTGATCCAGATCAATTCGAAATGGACACACAAGACGAGATGGACGAATGTGAATGTTGTATATGGTCCAACCAGTCATGATATGAATGGCTGTATCCGCTAGATAGATACCAATATTGTAATTACTTAATTTTCGCTGCAAAACAAACGCCTCTTGTCTTATGGTTGGTCACACATAGTCCATTTATGAATAAGTGTATAAAAGTCGAGAAAGTTTAATTACTGTGTATAAAATAGACGCATTAGGTTTATGTGAGCTTACAATGAATTATTGCGTAAAAGACAGCAATTAGCAGCCTATACTATACAAGCAAGTGAAAATTGTACAACCTTTGCAAGCCATTTTGATACTGACAATTTTACTACTAATCTCAGCCTTGACAATTTTGATCATTAGAGATGCTTTAAGTATATCTGATACTCTATGCAACATGACACATTCAGTGTTTTTTTTCAAGCATGTCCTGATCACACCAAATGCCTGTCAAACGCAAAGGTATCTGAGACTAAATTTAATCCAACAAGAAAATATTTACAAAAGGATTTACATGTCAAAGGGCCCTACATTACAAGAGTCCAGTCAGTGGAATACCTGGAAAAAGTACTGACAGTATAATATTCCAACATGGGCTGGATGTCGTCCCCTGATCTCAACTGCGACAGCCACCTCTCATGCATGTGGGATTTTTTCCATTAATTCAAAGCAATTACAGAATATGCAACAGTATTTTTAGCACTGAAAATTTCAGATATTTGCTCTCACTGAAACAACAAGCTTTACCAGTATTCTCAGACGAGGGTGTATTCCCATATCATTGCTGATATTATGATAAGCAGTCCATCTGAATTTCCTGACATAATTCCTATGAATCGAAAACTTCCATTTGTGCAAGATTGTCTGCACAATATTGGAAAGTTTCTACAAGGAAGTGGTGCAAAGGAAGCACTAATTGAGTGAAAGGTGTTTTGGGTGTAAAAAACAGCCGAATTAGTATAAATGGAACGCGAACTATGTCAAGATTCTTTTAAAGGGCTACTGATTCTTGAAATGAAAGCTATAATGAAAGATGAAATGGTCAGCGTTTTTGGAAAATGTAACAGGAAAAATTAAAGAGATTCTCCTTCAACATGCTTCAGAAATTAAAAATCATTATTTCAAATAAGAATGTGAAACAAGCCCCGCCGAGTTAAAGAAACCCCTTTACATCAGTCGAAATATTGTTACCAGACTTTCAGATATTTAGTAGTGATTGTGCTTGAAGTCCGGTAATGTGTAGGTACTGGGAATACATTTCCCTGTACGCTGTAAAACTTGTTGAACGTTTCTTATAGCAGCTGACAGAAATGGTGATTGGGATAGCCACCTTCAAGCTATTCAGAAACTTCTACCTGTATTCCGTCAATTTGACAGTATAAACTATTTACGATATTACATCATGGTACCTGGAGAAAAAATGAAGATGGTTAGAGAAGAGTATCCTGAAAGTGTATAGAAATTTAAAGAAGGTCATTTTGTAGTTAGACAAAGCAAACTAATCATTTTGTGCAGTTTCACTTTCCGACATGAAATTAAGATCAAACTTATTCAAAAATCTCAAAAGAGCTCTAAGGGAATTATAGGAACAAACAAGGCAACAAACAATTAGTTGAAAGAATGGAGTTGGTGTATCACGAAGTGTAGGAATAAATTACTGTTTCCGAGAAATATCTTGCTGGCTTATGGTACTGGTTACAGTGGGGTAACTTTTCATCATGAATTGTCAGTAAACTTGAGTACCAACATGTTCAGATTCGTTAATGTACTCTGTGAATTTATGAACACTAGAGGCAATCCATATGAAACATTCAGCCAAAACACAGCTACATAATTTTTATCAAAAACAAAATGTGGTACTTAGGGAAAGATGCCCCCCCCCCCCTTTTCTTCCCCCCCCGTTCCTGTTTTTTTTTAAAAAAAGTTGGAAAAAAAGAAAAGGCGATTGGACAAAACGAATAAGTACCATAGAGCTGGTGAGTAAATTGGTAAAGAAAACTCAAAATTTTCGTGACATTATCACAAAGGTAAAACTACCAACAATGTAGAGGAAAACAATAGCTTCA
>JABUQX010086652.1:10000-27500 GCA_015478945.1 Trachelipus rathkii
TTCACATATTTTTATTTTATGTATATTTTTCCTTTTTAAATATAAAAACAGGCAGTATATTTATTTATGCGGGTGCATAAATCATATTCCATGGCTCCATAAGATTCTACTTGAAATTTAGTGAAGGTAAATTGGCATTCTAATTTAGTACATATTATTTGTAACATCACTGCGGTGATCCAAAATTTAATTGAGGATATGATAAGTGAAAATGGGTCATTTGAAATATTTCTATATTTTCATTCATTTTTATAATAAACATATTGTGGTTTTAATTGGTGTTATATATTAAATTAATTATTATATTAATTATTATATTGAAGTTACTTTGTTAATGAGTGCAACAATTTTTCAATGATATATATATATTTTATTATATTACTTTTATAAATATATTCAATTTCTTAATTTTGTAAAGTTTTGATACATGATTTTAACTCCGCATTATTGTACTGTAATTTGTGGGGACATTTCATTTATTTCGAAATTCTTTATTTAAAACAGGTTTGTGTGTTGGGGTCCATTGGATTGGATCCTAGGTTGTTGAATTTATGTTCCGAGGTCTTAAATGCTTCCTAAAATAAACGAGTAAAAGGCAAGACTTTTATTCATGATAACCTGCAAAAGTAGAGAGTGTCATCGGATGGTTTCCAAAGACAAAAACAAACTCTACAAACTGGCAACCTTGCCATTGGATAGAAGGACGTGGAACTTCAAACAGTCAGATGCAAACAGCGCAACAGCCAACCCAAACAACCAACACCACCCACAACCTTCACTAAGGAGCAAATACATGGAAACAAGGTATACAAGTAAGACTTTCTAATTAAAAAATACATTTTTTTAATTTAATTTAAAGGGAAGAGTTTCCCCAGCTGAACAGTCAACGGTCGAGAGACAGTCTCTCCCATTACTCAGCAAGCAGCCAAGCGGAGGAAAGGGTCCTCCCACAACAGCTTCACAAAGGAAGCTCCTAGCCAAGCGGAGGAAAGGGTCCTCCCACAACAGCTTCACAAAGGAAGCCCCTAGCCAAGCGGAGAAAAGGGTTCTCCATAAAATCGAAAAGAAAAAAAAAAAAAATCTTTCTACCCTTCCCCCCCATTGAAATATACAAACATTTTAAAAGTTGCGCGCGCAACACTATTAAAATACAATGATACAATTGGTTATAATTAAAATATTTTCTTTTGCATGCTTATGTAAAAAAGGTTGTCAAAAATATTTTAATTTTAAGTATTTTTATTTTTTCTGAGTGATCATTCATAAATTGGTTTTTATGTAGTTGATAAGATGTTTTATATTTTATAGCTTTGGTTCCAGAAAAGTGTGTAATTTTAAAGGGTATTTTAAGTGTGGTATATTATTGTCAGAGTTGACAAAAAATTTGTGTAAAGTGCTAATTTTTAAGTTGATAACGAATAGAAGTAAGTCTTATCAATATTGATTTTCCAAACTGTGTTTACTCTTTTTTCTTCTTAAACACTTTCTCCTTAATTAACCTTCCATTCTCTAAACTTTAGTAAAGTACTATTTGATCTAATATATATAGTTATAATAATATATATATATATATATATATATATATATATATATACGTGGAAAGGGAATAAGAGAGGGAGGGAGAAAGAATTGAACAAACAGACACAGACCGATTGGACAAAAAGTTACGCATAAGACACACACACACACACCCATACCCACTCGCGCATGCGTAGAGAAGCTTATAACACACATCTGAAGGTCAAACGTAACGTAGCGAACGAGAGAGAAACATAGAAATGAAAAGATTATAGATATTGCCATTTCTATTTTATTCCGTTTAGAAAATTTTATTTCACGTTTTAAGCCAGCGTATATATATATATTACGAGATATATATATACAGGGGAACGTTTAGTAGCTTTTTGGGGAAATAAGAAGTTTCTTTTTTTTTAAAAGATTAAAGTATCTTTTCTTTTCGTAAGCCAGCTTATATATATATATATATATATATATATATATTATATTATATATAGTAAATACGTCACGAGACTGCAGTGTTTTTTTTTTGCGAAGTTTCTTTTTTTTTAAAAGATTAAAAGTATCTTTTCTTTTCGTAAGCCCAGCTTATATATATATAATATATATATATATATATATATTTATATATAAGATACAGTCACGAGACTGCGTGTTTTTTTTTTGCGAACATATGTATGTGTAGTCAACGAGACTAAAAGTGTCTTTATTAGAAAGTTTTGGCAAATCGAACAAGACTAAGTGTCTTCTGTTTTATGATTAACATTTTTTAAAAACACTGATTAAAAAATTGGTTTTTCTATGGTTTTTAGAGAGAGAGAAATAAAAAACTCATTCGAGAAGCTTACGTAGCCTATGTTTTTTAAATTTAACCAGTTAAAAAGATTTTGTGTTTATTTTAAGACGAGCGTAATAATAATTAAACAGTGATTTTTGTGGTGGCGTTTTAATTTTAATCAACTTCATTTTAGCGATAGTTTTGGTTGTCTCTAAAAAATTGTTTGTCCTTTGAGAGATGGCGACGAAACCCGTTTCAGATGAAGAAGAAGTGATTAGAGATAGAGGGGAGAATAAAGGAAATTTCGAAGGTGATGAAGAAGAAACCGAATTACTTCGGAAGCAAAGGCAAGAAGAATCAGTAAAAAATAAACAGAGGGGGCAGCTCCCTCCAGGAGAGGTACCCCCTAGACTCAACCTTGCACCTAATTTCTCTTTAAAACCCAATCCTCGAACAGATGAGACTGCCCGGAGGGACAGCGATCAAAGATTTTCTCAGCAATCAACTCTCTCAGACAACACAATAAACCCATCAGCGAGGCCAGGTACAGAACCTGACACGACTCACCGAAGATCCCAGGCGAATTGGAGCGGTGAGGGTAATTATTACGCCCGTAACTTAAATAGGAACACATGGGAAAGCACAGTAAATTCTCCCATGATTCAGCCAGGTTTAGACAGTCGATCATTCGACCCCAACCAGATTTGGGGTCAGGGCCCCGCTCCCACCGAGCACACGACGACGCAGCCACAGCAAGGGAACGTCCCTTGGGGATGGTCTGGTGGACATCAAGCACAGATGTATGCCTCTCCAGTACAGAGCAGACAGGGTCAAGGCACCCATCCACCCCAGGAAGGGTATAATGCAGCATCTCAGTCCAATCCAGCCCCCCTATACCAATCAAACTTATTTAGCACAGCCTTTCCCGAGATTCCAGAGGACCTCAAATTGTTTGGTTTAAATCTGAATACAAAGGTTTGGCAAGGAATTAGCTTTAACGAATACGTTTCAACGTTACACGAGAGATTAGGCATGCTAGGCCCGTTAACAGAAAAGCGGAAAATATCCTTCGCAAAGTCGATGATATCTAGCAAACTCGAATCAGAATCCAGAGACTATCTCTTACACGATCCGACTCTGTCTAGTTGCACAAGATTGGAAGATTTCCTCTTGCAGTTACGCATCTTTTTACAACCAGACAACAAAGAGACACGATTTTTGATCTTCTCTTGGAGTTTATGTCTTATCAGAGAGACAGAGACATGACATTTACTGCTTTTGTTTTGAAATTAAAAAACACCTTATGGAAGTATCAAGTGAAACTCTGCGAGATTGACGCCACAGCCGGCTTTACTTCCAAGCACATAAATATCATGGTAACCACCAAAGTATTAGAGAACGTGAGAGATAGGAGAGATGGTGAAAGACTAAGGGAAAAAATTTTGAAAGTCTTTGATGCAAACATAAGCATAGTAGAGCTATTAGAGAGATTTGCACAAATTTCCAGAGGAGCTTTATTCAAAGTTAATCAAAAAAGACAGACAGAGAATAGAACTACTAAAGTGTTTATGGCCAGAGGTGAGCCAGAAGACCAAAGAACGATTGAGAATGATAATTCTCAAAGGAGATCGAAGAGATCCTCCTACAGACCGAAATATGAAGCTAAAGAAAAGAAAGAAGTTAAGACAGAATTTGTTTCCCGAAAGAACGGAGGAGTTTTTAAGAGGTTGTCCGAGGAAGAGCTAAGGAAGCACGACTGGTGCTTTGAATGCGAGTGCGTGGGGCACTCCGGAAAGACATGTAAATGGAATTCCCCATACTGCCGCTATTGTAGGAAGTCCCACCGAAGAAAAACAACCGCCGCTTGTAAGGATGCACCTCCATGGAGGCCTAACCCCGACGTGGATCAAATGGTAATCCCCTTTAACAGTGCAGAAGATATAAAAAATAAAAAAAAAAAAAAAAAAAAAAAAAAAAAAAAAAAAAAAAAAAAAAAAAAAAAAAAAATAAAAAAAAAAAAAAAAAAAAAAAAAAAAAAAAAAAAAAAAAAAAAAAAAAAAAAAAAAAAAACCAAGAAACAGTCAAAGGACTTCGCCAGGTCAAATAAAGAAGATACGAAACCTCACGCGACAAGAGAAATACGAGAGTTTAATCTAGCCAAGGACAAACGCTAGGATACAGATCCTAGACGAGGAGGAAGAGGAAGAGAAGGACGACCGAAGATCGAACTATGAGCAACTTCGCCGCCCCCAGGAGTTCGATTTCATTTAAGAATATAGATATGAAATAATATTACACTACAGATATTTATGCTTTATGATATATATATATGTATATATAAATAGTATGTAAAACGGGGCTACCAGCACGGTCAGTTTTTAGATAAAGGTTTAGGTTTTGCTCCGAACTATCGGAAGTAACAGGAAGCCCGTTTCGAGCGGCACCTATCGTTTTTTCTTTATTTTTATTATTGAATTGAAAAAGGAACCGATAACTAAAAGTAAATCATAGCTCTGTTGAATGCAATCCTTCGTAAAAAGACTTGCGTAATACATCTTATTATGTTTGATGGTACATAACAGTGTTCTAGGTAGTAACCGAACCGAGTCTTCAAACGGAAAAGACTTAAGTTATTTCATCTCATCATGTCCGATGTTGCGTAATAGCGCTTGAAAGTTAGGTCCTTTTAAAGGAAGTTACCAGTTTTTGGGATGATGTTTTCCCCTGTGTTTTTCCTGAAGTACCCTAGAGTAACCAAGCCAGTCGTTGATTACGTTGCGAATGTAGCCAGAGTTAGGTCCTTTTAAAGGAAGTTACCAGTTTTTGGGATGATGTTTTCCCCTGTGTTTTTCCTGAAGTATCCTAAGTTTACTATGTTTTTATAGTTAGCCGCTCCATTCTTTTAATTTTCTAATATAAATTTTAAAAAAAAAACAAAGGTTTTAAATAACAGTTTATTTCATAAACTTCGTAAAAGGAGACTCAAACGATTGAGACAGCCCCTCCTAAAGCAGATAGATAAGGAATTTATACCGTTATTTTCCTACAGCTTTGATTTAAAAGATGTCCAGTGAACAGATTTTTGAAAAAAATCATTGTTTTTTTGATTTTTTTTTGCTTTTTAGGATTTATGAAGTACCTATTGTTGTAGAGTGCTTTCAAAAGATGTTCCGATGAACACGTTCTATATAGATATAAGAATCTTTCCAGATTTGGAAACACGTTTTTTTTTGCTCTCTTGATATTTTAAAATATCAAATTTAATCTTAAAATAACCTAGTTTTTACCATTGAGAAAACTTTTGCCAAACGTTTAATTTCTTTTGAGCATCGAAGGAAGAAACGAAAAGCATTTAGTTTTGAACTTAAAGCATAAGTTTTGTATATATTAAGATTAGTCCGCATTAGCTTCATAGTTATAATCGCGCTTATTTTTTTTATTTTTTTTTTTTTTACAACATAAATGTTTTTCGCTCAGAGGGGGGAACAACCATTTTTTAAAAATAAAAAATAGGATAAAAAATAAAAAAGTAAAAAACTTTTTTTTTATTTTATAGAAAAAAAAATAAATAAATATAATAATAAGGAAATAGCTAGCTTTCATTAATTTTGCACAGCTTCGTTTAGTTTTACAGTTTTCTAGCATTTTTTAAGAAGTTTTAGCTTCATTTTTTAGTATTTTTAATAAGAAGTTTTTAGCTTCACTTTTTAGTATTTTTAAGAAGTTTTTAGCTTCATTTTTTAGTATTTTTAAGAAGTTTTTAGTTTCATTTTTTTAAGTTAGTTTTAATTTCTTTAATTTTTAGAAAAAATATTCTTAGCATTCACCGCTACGAGTTTACAATTAAGTCAGTAATTGCTTTGTTTTAACTAACCATTAACTTTAATGTTTTAACTAACCATTAACTTTAATGTTTACCGTTTTGTTTTGATTAATCTTAAAGTCTTATCTGATCATTTGATTAATCTGGCGACCATTTTATTATTAGAGAACTAACTTTGTTTTATTAAGTACTGATCTAATATTTTCTTTTTAGTAGTTGATATCAATTTCGCGATATTAACATTATTAACACTTACTTCAATTTTTTTGTAGTTGGTATCAATTTCGCGATATTAACATTATTAACATTTGCTTTAATTTTTTTTCTTTTGAATAGTTGATATCAATTTCGCGATATTAACATTATTAACATTTGCTTTAATTTACATGATTAATTTTAAATTAGGCTAAAGCAACGTAAAGTAACAATTAAAACCGCCTCTAATAAAAATAGTTAAAAAAACTCTTTCAACATCTTAAGAAAGAAAAGCGTTTTAAAATGACCGTAAGGAATAAGAAATAGTTTCGGACTACCGTGCACCACTGGTATCCACTTACCAAATTTTTAGATCTACACTACACATCCGAAAATATTATACCTCAGACACCAGACTTGTCTTGTTTTCCTACCTTGTTTTAAATCTATCAGAGTTTAGCATGTAACTCTTCTGGACAGTTTTCTTCATGTTCCAGAATCTGTAAACTCAACCATGTCCTTCATCCTGGAGATGCGAGACTACCATCTCGATGGATGCAAGATATGTGCTCTTCTTTAAACAGAATGCACACCCATGTTGATTTATTCAAATCTTTCAGATAAAGATTCCTTTCTTAAAGGGGGGTCCTTTATCGGAGTTTAGTTTTGAATACAAAACAATATTTTCGAAATCAACATGTGTGGCAATATGTTTATAAAATCTCTACAAGTTTCAACAGACCACATTCCTCTACTCGCTCCCACGATTTCAATTCTGAATCATACAAGAAAACATTTTCATTCGAACAAACAAACCTCGCTTAGTAACTGCATACACAATGCATATATGCCTTAAAAGACTCTTCCACTAAGATTTAAAATTCTCTCACAAGACGATAACCTTGTTTTGTTAGCTTCGTACAAAACCAAAACAATTTCATTCTCGAACGTTCTTTGACTAAATAGATCGTGCTAACTTTGCAAAACAAAACTCCCCCTTGCATTTTCCATTCCCTCACGATAGGAAAGGATCGAGGTTGGCTCACAAAATCTTAGTGAAGCTACTTCATTCGTCTTGCTAAAGCCAAGCCAAGCGTTTGTTCTTATAAAAGGACGAAAGGATAGAGTGAAAGTAGAGTGCGTCTTTTGCTTGAAGCAAGAAAAAATATAGTTCTTCCCAAAGTTACTTTTACTTCTACCAACCCTTGTGTAACTATATAAACATTTGGCTGTATGTACCATACTGGGATAGAAGATCCCTATATATAGTATACTATAATATTAATAAGGCTAGTAGTATTAGTAATATAGTTTGTGCACTGCATTTTTTTACCATTTCAACAACTTTTATTTAATGTAATTTTTCCTTTTAAATATAAAAACAGCAAGTATAATTTTTATTTGATGTCGGCGTGCCATATAATCAATTTTCATGGCCTCCATTAGCGATTCTTATGCCTTGTAAATTTAGTGAAGGTATAATGGCATTCTATAAATGTTAGTACATATTCATTTAACATCACTGCGGTGGATCCAAAATTTAATTGCAGGATATGATAAGTGAAAAATGGGTCGATTTGAAATTATTATCTATATTTCTATTCATTTTTTATTAAATAAACATTATTGTGGTTTTTAATTGGTGTTATATCATTAAATTTAATTATTTATATAATTATTATATTGAATTGTTAGCTTTGTTAATGAGTGCAACAATTTTTCAATGATATATATATTTTATTATATTACTTTTTATAAATATATTCAATTTCTTAATTTTGTAAAGTCTTTGATACATGATTTTACTCCGCTATATCTGTACTGTTAATTTGTGGGGACATTTCATTTATTTCGAAATTCTTTATTTAAAACAGGTTTGTGTGTTGGGGTCCATTGGATTGGATCCTAGGTTGTTGAATTTATGTTCCGAGGTCTTAAATGCTTCCTAAAATAAACGAGTAAAAGGCAAGACTTTTATTCATGAAACCCCTCAACGTAGAGAGTGTCATCGGATGGCTTCCAAAAACAAACTCTTTCCATATATATATATATATATAATATATATATATATATATATATATATATATATATATATATAATATATATATATTATATTCTTTTACATTTATAATATATATATATATATATAATATTATATATATATTATATGATATATATATATCGTACCACAGGCAAAATTGGCGACAAATTTCCCTTCCAAGCTTTTCCCCCCCATCCCTTGCACAATTACGTTCAAACCCAATTGGCAAAACCCCATCCCAACCCCAAAATAATTTTTTTATTGTTTCCCTATATTTTGTTAAATTGAATTTTGTAATAATAATAATAATAATAATAATAATAATAATAATAATAATAATAATAATAATAATAATAATAATAATAATAATAATAATAATAATAATAATAATAATAATAATAATAATAATAATAATAATAATAATAATAATAATAATAATAATAATAATAATAATAATAATAATAATAATAATAATAAAAATAATAATAATAATAATAATAATAATAATAATAATAATAATAATAATAATAATAATAATTTTGTTTAAAATAAGGAATTGATTTTATTTTTAGTTGTGAAGCTCAATTTTTGTTAAGTTTCAACTTATTTAACCCTACATCGGGTATCTTATGTCTGACAGACCGTAAATCCTTATTTATAAAAAATTTAAAATATGATAATTTCTAAGAGTTTGAAATTGGTCCCAAAAAATTCTACGTGTTCAAAATGTAAAAGTGATTCAATTATTTTTATTTTATTTTTAGAATTGCTTTATTTATAATAAAAAGCGGTCTGGTAGACCGCATATTACCGATATCGTATTTTTTTATCTTTTGTTTTTTCTATCGATACGCTTGTGAAATTTCATCATCGAACTCCATTGAGCTCTTCCCCCGCAGGGAGTACTTCCCCCGCAGAGATTACTCCCTCATTACCCCCTTTTTTGGTTGGTTGCCAATTAGAAAAATGAATGAATTGCAAACTTTATTTATTATTATTATATAAATGTACAACAACAAAAAATTTATATTTTATTGTTTCCATATATATATATATATATATATATTATATATATTATATATATAATATATATAATAAAATATATTAATATATAGTATATATATATACTATATATATTATATTAAATAAATATATATACATAGTATATATATATATAGATTATACATACTTATATATATATATAAATTGATATTACATTTAATTATTGAATATTAATATATATATTAATAATATATTAATACATCTAATATATATACTATATATATATATATATATATATATATAGTATAATATATATATATATATATATATATATATATATATATATATAATGATAGATAAAGGTAACATTATATATTCTATATCATATATATACTTATATACTATATATATATATATATTATATAGTATATATATAATAATATATGGTAATATAGCTAGCTAAAACTAACCTACCCTATCATATTTAACTTATTAACTATGGTAATATATTAATAATGGGAGCTCTACCTAGTTAATATATAGTTTATATTAGATAATACTATATAATATGGTCAGCCTCTAGAAGAGCCAGCAATCCGATATCGTCAAAAACTACAAAACAGCTACCCAGGAAAAGGAATACATTGCTGGAATGCTGGGTCCAATTTTAGTGCGGAAATGTAAAAAAAAAAAAAAAAAAAAAAAAAAAAAAAATAAAAAATTAATAATATTAAAAAACTTACAATAGCTACAGCGAAAACGAATACATTTTAGGAATCCTTGTAAAATTTTAGGGAAAACAGTAAAAAAAACAGTAAAAAAATAAAAAACAAAATTGATGGGTTAATAATTATAGTAATATGATTAGAAGGCCTTTTTAGAGCCTTTTATTGGTTACTCGTAAAAAATTAGACTTTCTATTTAAAAATTTTGCTTTTGTACTAAAGGAATAACCCCAAGGGTATACCGCACCGATGTGCAGGAGTCGGGGTCTCTTGGGCCTTCACGGCGGGACGACGGGGTAGGATCTAATTCCCCCGCTCCGGGGGAGGGGTTCTCCGGGGGTTATGGAAAACGTCCCCCCCTGGTGTTCCCCGTCGGCTCGAGTCCCAAATTGCCGTGTAATACTTTACAAATAATATATATATACCACTTGTCCAAGCACCCCCCCAAAAAAAAAAAATAGCAATTTTTTTGCTATTAATTTATTTTCTTTTTTTATTATTTTCCTAACCAAAATTTACAAGGATTCCAAAAAATGTATTTCATTTCCCTGTAACTTTTGTAGTTTTCGAGATATGATTTTTTTTCTTTTCTTTTTATTATACAGTTTCCTCGGTAAATTTTTGCCAGGATTCCAGCAAAGTATTCCTTTTTTCGCGGTAGCTGTTGTAGTTTTTTGAGATTGGATTTGTGGCGTCTTCTAGAGAGTCTGGGCCAGCAGATTATTATACTATATACTATAGTATATATATATATATATATAATATTATATATTATAATATATATATATATATATATATATATATATATATATATATATAAATATATATAATATAATATAATATAAGGAAAAAAGTTAACAGTATATTCTTCTTTTGTTATATATAGTATATAGTATATAATATATATGTATTATATATAATAATACGTATATATATATATATATATATATTATATACTTATATATATATAACTACTATATACTATATCTAAGTATTACTTATATTATTAGTTATGAATATATTATATATAATATTACACCACCCTTCGAAACCTCTTTTCCCAACACAAACTTCAGGTGACAGGAGAAACATACCCTGCGTAGAGCCCACCCACTATATACGTTAAACATCCTCCTCAGAACAAAGATTAAAACTACGCCTCTGCCCGCATTGGTTCCTTGCACTGTCAAAATCTAATACTCAAAAAAATTACAAATTACACAAAACACCGCGCTTAGACATTATCACCGATTGCAGCGCCCAAAAAACTACCCCTACTCCACACTCGATTATACATTGACGAGACTTCACACTCTTTCCTATCTCACGCCATCTGGAGATAGGGGGATAACTCCAATTCACCATAAAAACCCTAATATTCCCAAACCCACCCCATCGCTTCCACTCCAAATATTCTCCACGAACCCTCCAGACACAGACTTAAAAGTGTACCCTCCTCACGTCAGCCAAAAATTCGTTAATGATCTTCTACAAACATTATTCCCCCTCCTCCTCCCAATAAGTCATGGCTCACTCATATCCATACACACAACTAACTAATACGTACCTCCAAAACCGCCCCAATAACAATTACTAAAAACTCCACCCCCCAAAAATTCTCCGTATAGAAGAAACCACTGCCAGAGATGCCAAATTTGACTCGGCCCGGACGCAAGATCAGGTCACCACCCCAAAAAACTGGTTTACGATATAAATATAGATGTCAAAACCAGACAAGAGGTTACCTCTCACCACCTGCCACCAGATGCCAACATAATCCCCAGGGGACTACAATTGGGAGAGCACCTCCTTTCTGGGGTTGCCCGCTATCTCGACGCGACGCCCCCGTTCGGCCGACTTCTCTAATATCTTTCGCTTTTCCGGATCCTTGTGCGGAATCGCCCAAGAGTGCGTGCCGGCTTCTGGAAGCAGTGTGGCCCTCCAATTGAAGGTGGGCCAGGGGCAGAAAGTATATATATATATTTTATAGTATCTATATATATACAGTATATATATAGTATATATATATTTATGCTCTATTATATTATATAGCTATTTATCGTAAAAGTATATTTTAATATATTATCACCAGATAAGTCATATTATTATTATATTACTATTATATTATATATATATATATAGTTATATATATATATATATAGTAGTACTAATAGTATATAGTATATATATATAGTATATACGTTACATTATTAGTATATTCAATAATATACTATACTAATATATATATTAGTACTATATAGCTCAGATATTCGTTGAATATCGTTATTATTATAAATTATAGGTATTTATATATATTTATATATACATCTATTATATATATATTTTATATAACTTTTATTATACTATAATATATATATTAATATATATATAAGACATTATATATATCTTCTGTGGCATAATTGACTATGCCTACTCATATCACTGTATATAGAGCAGCTACTATTTATTATATGATGAGACCCTTTATCTGTAGATGCAGATCGGAGCATGCCTCCGTGAGTTTGTGTTTCAACTAGACATTACAAAGTGTTTGCAACAAATGACGCAGCGGGAAATCGGGTTTTGACACTTTTTATTGCAGGGCATTTCTTACATCTTCCAGTTGTTTTGGTCTGTTCTTGAGGATTCTGTGTTACCTTGAACGTGGTTTGGAATACCAATCTTATTTCATTTTGCAGAGTTTTTGCTTCTAGCCTCTTGATTGCATGAGGGCGAATTAATTCATATGCTAACTCCATCATATACAATCTTCTTTGCATGGTAGTTTCCCCCTTTTCGGTTCGGTTATGATTGTATATGATATATGAATTAACCACTCTTGCATTTATCAGTCCATAAAATACACACAATGGCCATCTTCTTGTTTTTCTGCTACAGGAGAAATTTCCGCACATTTGATCAAAGATATCCACTCCCCCTTTTGTTTTGTTGTAAAAGTGAATTATTTCTGTTATGTTTTTTTGACCCTATGTTTGCCCCATGATGTCTGGTTGATAATATTGAAACGTTTTTATTCTTCTTAGCTGCATAAGAAACTAGAGTTGACCGATGGTCAAAAAGAAAAGCTGCCGATTTCACTTCTCTATTTTTGGAATCCATCATTACTTCTGGAACGTACGGTTTCTTTCTCAGTGTGCCACAAATTGTAATATCTTTTTCAAGAAGTAAAGATCCAAGACGGTAGGAAGTAAACCAGTTATCTGTGGTTACGTTCCTATGGCTTCCATAATAAGGTTTCACGAGTTCCATTGTGAAATGTTCTCCCAGTATTAGTCCTTTTGGAGGTTTTGTGTGGGAACCAAGATAGGGTATTGCATTGACTAAAAATTTGGTTTCCGCATCGCATGCCATAACAATCTTTATTCCGTATTTAGCCGGCTTATTTGCAATGTACTGTCGAAATGAGCATCTTCCCCGAAAACCAAGAAGCTGCTCATCGATGGTGATAAATTCGCCAGGGTTGTAATTTGCTTGACATTTAGTAACAAAGTTAGCGAATAACTCTCTGATTGGAGCAAATTTGTCGTCCGCAACTCGTTCCCGACGAGTTTCCATATCATCAAATCGTAAGCATCTGATAAGAAAGTTGAAACGATTCTCAGCAAACGAAGTTCTATAGAGGACACAGCTATACAGTACATGCCACATTTCAGACGTTGTAACATGATTATCTTGCCTAGCGCCACTAATAATTAGAACACCAATTAGTGCCCTAATCTCACAAACTGTTGTTTTCTTTATATTCCCAGCTTTATAGTTGCCACTTACTTTATCAATAAATTGATTTGTATATTTAACTATAATAGAAATAAATGCATCATCAAACATAACATCAAAACTTTCTAAAAGTGAATTTACATTACGGGATACTTGGGTGGGTTTTGATACATGTGAACAACTTGATCTTCTATTACCAATATTTAGGGGGTTACAAGACCATACGTGTTCATCTTTTGCCTTGAATGAAGGTTTATCAAACTTATGAATAATTCGTGTAGGGTCTAATGCTGCTGTATCTCTTCTAACCTTTTTGGAAGGGGATTCTCTTGAAGTTGACGGTTCATCTAAATCAGAAATTTCACCATCAGAGTCACTCCCATCTTCTTGAATTTGTGGAGTATATTCTCTGTGGTTATAATCGTCATACATATTTTCGACTTCTAAATTGTCCTCCTCCAACTCATCTTCTTCCTCTTCCACATCTTCTAATGGGTATTCGATAACAGCTTCTTCATCTAGTTAATATAATACCACATCTTCTCATACGAGTCTTGACATTTTGGAAAACTGAACCCATTATAGTATAATATATATTATCAAGATGAATATATATAGTATATAGTATTAGTAGTATACTAAGTCCTAGGTTATATAGTATATATATCACGATATAACTAGCGGCGGCGATATACTTACTGATCGAACTGCCTCTAAACCCTCAAGATAGTTATATAGTATCATATTCTATTAGTACCCGTGAGGTATATTCTTTACTACATTATCATCTTACGGTAGTAATTAATGGAACAATTACAGCTTTTTGATTTTCTTACATATTTGTTACTTACATTATATAAGAGATAATAAATGTTTATACGTGAGCCAATCAGAAAGGTTGATTTGCCAATTAACTCGACCAGGAAGCACTCTGCTGGTGCGACAAAAAGATTGTTCTAAGGGGTTGCAAATGAAATTTTTAACTATTTTATAATTTTTATAATTTTTGTGTGTGTTTTTTTTTAAAATCTCAGTTATTGACAAATCAGGACAAAAAAATAATTCACAGAAAAAAGTAAATTTACCTCACGTAATCCTAACCTACCTACCTACCTACGCTAACCTAACCTAACCTTATCCTAACCTAAGAATCCTAAACCTAAACCTAATGTAGAGTCTACCTATGAATATTTTTAAAATCGACGTCCAGTCATTACTGAGACTAAAATAAATCCCATTTCACCCTAGAACAAGTCTTAGTTTTGTTGCCATTTGAGGAGTCCCCCTGGTGGAGAAGAATTTTTAACTGCTTTGTCTATATATACTACGTATTATATATAATTATGTTAATATATTTATATTAATATATACTATATATATAATACTGATATATAATATATATATATATATATAATATATATTATATATATATTATATATATAATAATTATATAATATAGATATTTATATATATATACCTATATATATAATGTTGAGACAAAAGAAGAGCCCCCGCATTCATATCTCAAAAAATAAGATAGGTGAAAAACTTGATCACAAAAGAATGTGCTTATGAAATTTGTATGAAAATGACATGTTTTTTTTTTTTTTTTTTATTTTTTTTATATCTCCAAAAATTCAATAGGAAGAAGAAAAAATAATAACATATTTAGAATTAGCTTATAAAATTTGTATGAAAAAAAATGATCTTTTTTTAACTAAAGGAATACCCTAGCGTAAAACGCGAAGAAGATTTTGCAAAGAGTCAGGTCTTCTCGGCCTCCTGGGATCGACGGGAGGACTTCGCCCCCCCACTGTCCCACCGTCGGCTCGAGCCCACTATAAAAAAAATTCATACGCTGATTCCAATTATGTTATTAGTATAAAAATTTTTTTTTACCTTTTTCTTCATATGCAAATTTCACACGCTGATTCAATATATGTTATTAGTTTTCTGTGTACCTATCGTAGTTTTTGGAGATATAAAAAAAAAAAAATAAGAAAAAAATTTTTAATTTTCATTTTCCATACAAATTTCAATAACGCTGATTCCATATATGTTATTAGTTTGCTTGTACCTATCTTAGTTTCGAGATATGATGCGGGTACCTTCTTTAGTTTGGCCATATATACCTTATATATTATATATATATATATATAATATATATATATATATATATATATTACTATATATATATATATGTATATATTATACTATATTATATTTATATATATAACTCATAAATATGATATAGTAGTCAGTTAAAAATTCTTCCACAGGGGGACTCTATGGAACAATATAAGATGTTCTAGGGGTGAAATGGAATTTATTTTATCTCAGCATAGGGACGTCGGATTTAAAAAAAATTCATAGGTAGACTCTACATTAGTTTAGGTTAGGAATATCTTAGGTTAGGTAAGGTTAGTTTAGGTTAGGTAAGAGGTAGGGTAGGTAGGTTAGGTTAGCGTTAGGTAAGGTTTGGTTACGTCTTTCTGTGAAATTTTTTTTGAATCCGACGTCAATAACCTGAGATTTAATAAAAAACACAAAAATTTATAAAAAATTATAAAATATAAAAAATTCCATTTTACCCCTAGAACATCTTTTTTGTCCCACAGAGTCCCCCTGTGAGAGAATATTTGAAATCCAACGTCCTGTTCTGTTAAGTTGATTATTTATCACAATTTCTATATATTATATATTATATATATATATATATATATATAATATATGTAGATATATTATATATATATATATATGAATATAAATATATATAGTAATATTATATATTATATATTATATACTATAAGTATATAGTATATTATATATGTAGTATTATGATAAGTTATATAATGAAGTTCCAGTTCCAAAATGTCAAGACCCTTAGAAGAAGAAGACATATTATCTCAACTAGATGAAGAGGCTATTATTGAATACACATTAGAAGATCTGGAAGAGGAAGATGAGTTGGAGGAGGACAATTTAGAAGTCGAAAATATGTATGACGATTATAACCACAGAGAATATACTCCACAAATTCAAGAATATGGGAGTGACTCTGATGGTGAAATTTCTGATTTAGATGAACCGTCAACTTCAAGAGAATCCCCTTCCAAAAAGGTTAGAAGAGATACAGCAGCATTAGACCCTACACGAATTATTCATAAGTTTGATAAACCTTCATTCAAGGCAAAGATGAACCCGTATGGTCTGGTAACCCCACAAATATTGGTAATAGAAGATCAAGCTGTTCACATGTATCAAAACCCACCCAAGTCTCCGGTAATGTAAATTCAATTTTAGAAAGTTTTGATGTTATGCTTGATGATGCTTTTATTTCTATTATAGTTAAATATACAAATCAATTTATTGATAAAGTAAGTGGCAACTATAAAGCTGGGAATATAAAGAAAACAACAGTTTGTGAGATTAGGGCACTAATTGGTGTTCTAATTATTAGATAATCATGATTACAACGTCTGAAATGTGGCATGTACTGTATTGCTGTGTCCTCTATAGAAGTTCGTTTGCTTAGAAATGTTTCAACTTTCTTATCAGATGCTTACGATTTGATGATATGGAAATTCGTCGAGAACGAGTTGCGGACGACAAATTTGCTCCAATCAGAGAGTTATTTGCTAACTTTGTTACTAAATGTCAAGCAGATTACAACCCTGGCG
>JABUQX010086652.1:50000-51723 GCA_015478945.1 Trachelipus rathkii
AACTAGAATGAAGGGATCTGATTAGGTTTAAACTTGAATTGGAGTTTGGGTCTTTTTAGACATTTGTAGTTTAATTTGAAGAACGGGGGTTGTTTTTGTTTAGATAATTCTGTTTTTTAGTTTTTTTTGGTTTTGTTTCATTCATGTTTCTTGTTTTTTGGGAAGTCGACATGTAAGGAACACTACACACGACGCAATTGGCGATCAAAAATAACTTGAAAACCAGTCATCACATGTTTTTGTTTACCCTCTATCAAAACCTAAAAAGATGTTTTACTTCACCTCTACATATAAAGCTTTAAATTATGAAGAATTTCGTCCGAGCACTAAACAAAGATGGCAATGTTATCTGTTACCTGAAAAATGCATTTCCAAAACTAAGTGACGGTAAAATAGAAGCAGGAGTCTTCGACGGTCCGCTAATTAGAAAACCTTTTGCAGATCCTCACTTCACTGATGTTATGGTGAACAAAGAAAGAAGGGCTTGGCTCTCTTTCAGATCTGTCGTGACAAATTTTCTGGGAAATCGCCGAAGTACAGATTACGAACATGTAGTAGACGAACTGCTGCAGAACTTTCAAGCATTAGGCGCAAACATGTCAATTAAAATGCATTTTCTTAGTTCCCATTTAGACTACTTTCCAGACAACTGCGGAGATTACAGTGAGGAACAAGGTGAGCGGTTCCATCAGGATATAAAAGTGATGGAGGAAAGATATCAGGGCCGCTGGGATGTGAATATGCTAGCTGACTACTGTTGGTGCTTAAAAAGAGATGATCATGATCATCTTCCTCTTAGACAACATAAAAGAAAGGCTATAAGAAAATCATTTACTCCTCAATAAGTACCTAATGGGTTGCTTTGTAGTAAATGGCAAATCATCATGTTTTTGTATTTAGATGAAATTGGGGATGTAGAGTTTTTTTTTTATTGTTGCACAATATTTTTTCAATGATATATATATATATATATATATATATATATATAATATATATTATATATATATACTCTATATTTATATATATTTATATATATATATATTAATATCTATATATATATATATAAATTATATATATATTATATTATATTTTATATAATATTATATATATTATATATATAATACTATATATATATATAATATAAGTAATATTTATATATATATATAATATATATATATATATAATATTATATATATATATATATTATATTATATATTATATATATATATTATTATATATATATTATTATCCAAAAATTTCACTTTTTTGAAAACAACGAAAATCTTGATATTCTCCTATATGAAATTGTAAATTATTTTAACAATAACTAATTTGCATATAGTCTTACTTTTTAACCATATTTTCATTTGTAGTTGGTTTGAGGTCATATTTAATCAGCATTTATTAATAAAAATAACAAGTTTATATATCAGCTATATGATTGGAATATGATTTCCCCAATTTTGGGGGTCGGTAACATTAAAGTAGCCAGAAAAAAAACTAAGAGCTGATGGGATTTAAATGAATTACATTTTTCTTATTCACAGCGTGTTTGAGTTGCAAATCAGTTAACAAGCCCAACCCAGCTAAAAAATTCAAAACTCAGTGCCGTGTAATAATAATAATAATACTATAATAATAATAAATAATAATAATAATAATAATAATAATAAATATAATAATATATCATATATATAATAATAATATAATAATAATAAATAAT
>JABUQX010086653.1:0-31817 GCA_015478945.1 Trachelipus rathkii
TCTTAAAGGAGAGTTTGCCTCTATATTTCTTAACGTAACGAGATTCTGCATGCGCTTGAAAGATGCTCGGCCCAGCTACACTTATTGACAGCGGCAAATCGCTAAGTGATTCCCTGCGAGATTTCTGTGCAAGATTTGCTGCAAAAGACTTATTACCTAATTATCACGACCATCAGAAACCATTGGATCTGTATATCCGCATTCCAGAGTTTTTCCGCTGTATGGAAAATCTTCGCATCGACATGCAGAGTTGGTCCCTTTGACACCCTCTGCGAACAAGACATCCTTCATCGCCAGTATGCCACTAGAAGAAGCCAACACAAGATAACCGTTCAATGGATTCTCGCAACATGGTCTTCCGCGGTACACAGGATGTAAAATCGTGTCGTCTGTGTTCTTGCAACTCTGATTCTCAAATTCTTTTACTGCGGCTGACGCGGGTGAAATTGCCGGCGCCGTTTACGAGCATATTCATCACAGAGCAATGCAAATAAATATTCTAACCGCTTTGGTGAAAACACCGTCGTTTCAAGAAATTCGCGTTTATGATATTATAGGATCCAGAAACAAGAGTTACTATTGCAGAATGGCGTCAATTGTTATATGCAGATTTGTGAAATCTACTTATCTATCTCCAGGCATTAGTTTTCTGTCACCTATTGAAAGTCCCTCTACTTTTAAGTAGCAGCATTGATAGCACAGCATCTTCATCGGTTGCAACTATAAGGAGTGAAACTTCAGTCGATGGCACAGACAAGGAATTTTCTAGATGATAAATAGTTCTTAGCTTATCCTCTTGTCAAACGGGCTTTAAGCAAGCAGTCCAATACAATACCTAAAATTCGCCTATTATCATCAACGGTGTCAAGGCCTTTCACCTTTGGAACCGTGTGTTGGTTCGGAAGCATTAGGGAGAGACAGCTTCAAGATAGTTCATTTCTCCCATCCTTCGAAGGCATCTTGTTACCCAACTACGTATGCCAACGAGTGCAACATCTTGGCGGGTTACAGGAAAGTTGAGGGAACATTGTATTATATAGTACCCTCCAGTAATTCACTAAATGAATACTATCCTGCTATCCGCAAAAGAAATTCATTCGGATGTGCGGATGCAAATGCGGATGTGGGTTACGAGAACATTAGGCGGGACATGCGGGATATCTGCATTACACACGGTCGTAGTCTTTACGGTGATTTTACACCGTATAGAATTTGGAGATCAGATTCCATAGGAAAAGTGGTATCAATTTTATTCATTCTCAAGAAACGAAGCCAGAAAATCACGTTTCGAAACAAACACAGAATGTATTTATAGGATCAGGATTAGGTCTTTGTAGTAGAGTGAGGACTTAAAGTGAGTTGAGTTCCTGTCTCTGGCGCAGAGGTGCATCGTAATATGTGATCTGGAGAGAGTGGGGGTTTATGATTAGGGTTAGTCTGGGAGAGGGAAAAGGAAGCTGGCTCCCGTGGCCTTCGAACAACAGCTAAGGTGAAGCTGGAAGTGGGAGAATCAGGGGAGGGAAATTGTATTACGCTGTACGGGAAACCGGGAGGTGAAGAGGAACGAAGAGCTAGTAGCTGCAGACTAAATGCTGGTGTGCCAGGCACCAGTGTGCGATCGAACAACGGAGCGAAAGCCAAGTCGGACGGATGAGCGATTAAGGGCTCGGAAAAGGAAGGTTTGTGAAGGGACAGAAACATAAGCGTGGAAGAGAGATAGAGGGCAAGCGGCAATCAATGACGCAGTCGCAAGAGTAGCTGCGGAGATACAAGATAGAACATATCAAAGTGTGCGGTTGAATCTAGGGCACAAGGGTTGATGTGTAAAATGAGAGCGGCTTGGAGCTAAAGGCCCGCGAAGCCAGGAGACATGCATCAGCCGAGAAGAAAGGAAGCAGGCAGAAAGACACGTCGTGACGATATATGGGGACCGAAACTATGGTGTAATAGCTCTCGTGAATATCGGGAGCTGCGTTGTGCGAGTGAGAGGGGGGCATAGAGGTGCAACGGACACGCGGTCATTGGAGCGAAGTGGTGCAACGAAAAGACTGTGGAGTGATTCGGATGAAGAGTGCCCAAGTGTTCGCAGTGGGGCGGAAGTGAAAAGTGCGACAGCTGGGCAGAAGCGGCAGGGAAGACTAGTCAGGCCCCCTGGCAGACTGTTGGGAGCGGGAGCCGGTCAGCCCCATGGGAAGAGTGCGGCGGGGACCCCGCACCGGAACGAGAGGCAAATGCTCCCCGTAAAGGTGCCAAAGCCCTGTTGAGTGTGGGTGGACCCAGAATGGAGGAGGAGGTTAAGCACAGAGAGTCGAAGTATGTAACTGTGCAATGGGGTAGGAGAGACCCTGGGAAGTGCGGAGTGGGGGCAAACAGAGGGCAAAAAGCGCGCCAAGGGGACACAGGAGGACTAAAGATATAAGAGGAGACTGGAGGCGGAAAAACTAGATTGAATTCGGATCTCTGACTAGTCGCAGGTATATATACTCGAGCACGCCCTGTAGCGTATAAGAATAAATTTGAGGAGAATAGTAAAGGCACGTGTCAGTATGAGAAGAGAAGGAAGCGTTCCTCCTAAAGCTATGTCATATAGTGAGGTCACGAGTTTTGACAGACCTTGGAAAAAGATAGTGATTAAAATTCTAGAATTATTGAACGAATTAAGATGACATTAAATCAAAACGATAGACTCTAGGTTGTATGACATGTAGAGATATGAACTACGAATTAGCACACGACTATATGGGAAATGATAACGTGGTATGAAGTGAACCAGAAGGGAGTAGAAGTACGATATGTTCATAAATAAGGACGATGAGCATATCTGGACTTTACTACAGAAGGATGATTAAAATTGAATAATGTAGTAAGATTTTTGAGATTTCATATATCTGCAATGATTATTTGACTCAGCAGAAAAGGACGAGAATTAGGAGCTTAGATACGAAGTTCTGATTGAGAGTTTATGATAAGCTGATATTATTGAGTAGAGAGAGATACTAAGCATAGAAGGGATTGTGGGACCCGTTCAGGGGAGGAGTCCACATTGTGTATGTTGGCCCGAACGTAACCTAGAGCATGTAGAAAACAGGGGGCACGCCTGTGAGGGCGATGGCACCAGGCCTTGAGGAGGTACGCGCAGGAGGCGCCCGCGCTTGCTCTACAGTGAGAAAACGTAGCATGCGAAGCTTGCATGAGCTGTGCAATAACTGCAGTAGAACCATGAGAGGCTGCCTCACGAGCACGGTGCTGAGAGGAACGCACAAGTTTATGCAATCACGGGCCAAGAGAGATACAGCAAAAAAAAAGGACAGGTGGGAGCGCGGCCGACTCGCAGAGACAGCTGAAGACAGGGTGAAGGAAGCGTCACGTGACCGGACAGACGAACGAAACGGCCAATAACCGCGGGATACTTAGAAAACCGATGGAGAAATGAATGTGAGTATGTTGCTCCGATTGAGACCTCTATGGAGTTAGATGAAGAGAATAGATAAAGTGAGTGACTTAGAAGATCATATAGAAGATGAGATTGAATTTATTCACATGGCTATAATTGAACTGACAAGGATATAAAAAGTTCCTTGGACTTATTTGAATATATTTAATGAATTACTGTGCATAATAAAAAGAGAATGATTACGTATTAAAGTGAATAAAAATGATGATTAGAAGATTAATTAGTTGAGGAGATTTAGAGGGGACTATGAGACGTTGCGAAACGCCATCTCCTTCAAAGCGATTTCTAGGAATATGAGAAATTTGTGACTGTCCGATTTCCGCCGGTAAGAGTGTGCAAAACACCAGCCCGCACTGACAGTCTGAGAGGTTAAATATACGAGTGCGCGCACGCCCGACAACCACAGACAAAACACAAGAAGTAGATGCATGGGCGGAATATCAGTCGACAAGGAGAGCAACAATGGGTGGTCCCTTGATAGTCAAAAACCACTGGAAATTGAACAGGTGTACGGTCAGCGTGATTTGATAATACGAAGACCTAAAGCTGAATTTAGCTCTATGATACAGATGAGACAAGAAGTTATAGTAAATTGAATGAATAAGAAATGCAGAATGAAATAGAATATAAAGTGAAGAATAATAGTAGGTTGCCTTAGATAAGTGTGCGACTCCACACTTCGACCAGACTTACCAGTACAAAAGGAAGTCGAGCGAACGTCAGACACTTTACCACGTGTCTTCTTTCACAGAGGGCGACTCTCCGATCACGTCTTCCGGAAAGTGTTGCAGACCGCCCGAGCCCGCCTCCACGACGCCCGACGTCCGTCGCCCGCAGCCGGCAGGTTACGTTCGGATACCGGCGTACGAATGTGTGACGTGAAATAAGCCCGGCGGTGATACCACTGATTCGAGCATGGAGAACAACCCTGCACACCCGTCTGTTGTGAGATACTGTCATAGACAGTGTACGGTCTTCCTTCGTTACCTCTTAGTATAGTAATAATACGAGACGAGATTAAATACGTTTAGAGATCATGATAGTTCATCTCTTTATCTATTTTACTTTTTATCAGCTTCTATTTTTTACTACAGCTTATGTACTTCTTTTATGTAATTATTATATATTATATAACAATACTTATATATAAGCTACCCTAAATCATATCCATAAACTATTTATACTCATCAGTCTATAATAAAATATATATTATACACTAGAGCCTTATTTAATATTTATTAAAGTTTTACAGGAGCTCATAGATGTTTAAATTCGTTAACTTTCGGTCCTTAATTTTCTGGACCCTCCAAAGTTTACAATAGAACTATTAAATATAAAATTATTAAATTTTGTAAGATTATGTAAAAGTTGTAAATTGAAGTAGTTTAAATTAATAAATTTGCTTTATATTTTATTGTACAATGTGTGGTGTATAATTTAAACTCCAGGATCACATGCATACAAATTCCTTATCTCCTATTCAACCTACATAAAGAGAATTACGTTCAATCCCACACTAAAAAAATCTTACACTCACACCATTTTTCAGAAAATATAAATGTCAAACTACAGAATTTAAAATTTTCATTTTCAATGAAATGTCACATTTACATCCTCATTTCGTTGAAAGTTCTTACAAGTAAAGTCGTCTGAGGTCAGCAAGTTAAGGAACCGAATAGATTACGAAATATACATCTTTTTAAACGTGTTTAAAAACTTATTAAAACTTATTTAAATAAGGTCCTACTTTATAATATCATTTTACAAATTTCTTTTTGAAAAATTTGACTTTTGATATATTATATTTCATATATTATATTATATTAATTATATATATTAATTATTTATATCTATTAAATTAGTTTTACATGTAATAATTTATAAAATATATAATGATATATGCTATTAATATTTATAACTATATATACTTCTTATATTTTAAATATATAGAATAATATTCTATAGTATGTTATGCATAGCTTTAATATTATATATTTTTATATATTATTTCTATTATATTTAGATATTATATTAATATTATCTTATTTATGTAACTTTATTGTATATAATATATATATATTATATTTATATATTAGTATCATATTAATAATTTATATATATAATTATATATTATATTATATTATGATCGGTCTCCCCAAGTTTATTCAACAAAGAAAATAGAAGAACGAAAAAGATATCATTTATAAATAAATATCACCCCATCCATGCATAAATTGCAAAGAATGAAGAAGAGATTTGTTAAATACGATGACAAGTATAAGATAGTCCAAATATATTATCAGATTTTTTGATCTAAAACAAAGTTGAAATTATCGACAGGTCAAACGATAGAGCATAGTGAAATTCTTCTTTTATTAAAAGACAAAACCAATCGGATTAAACTACAAGAACGTACATAGTGATCGGTTCTCGGCCTTACGGGGACGAGGGGGGACTTTCGTCCCCCCCTCGTCCCTCGTCGCTCGAACCCTAAAGTGTTATTAAAATAAGAAAAAATAAATTATATTCTATCCAATTTAATATTGTCTGAAACATTATTTGACATTCTCTACGTGCAGCAGTTATTCATGATCTTTCAAGTCATGCAATGCAAGCTTTATCATAAATTATATTTGGTCATAAATATGATAATTTATTTTTTTTTTTGTTTTAAATTGTTTCCTAACTGAAAATGTCTGATGAATTTTAAATTGATATTATATTCTGTAGTATTTAGGGTGAAAGGTTGCGGTTATACCATTTCCAACAGTGTTGGGAGAGTGATCAGAGAGGGATTTATGGCCGTAGACTAGATTTTATATATATATAGATAGATAAATTTATTATAATATATTATTTTATAATATTATTTATTATTTATTATATATTTAATATATATATTATATAATATATGAGTTATAAAACTTATTTCTTTACTGGACTTCATTTTCATATAGTGGAAATAGTATTATCTAAACCGACATCTAGCGATTACAAATATTAATTATAATTAATTAAATATATATTTTATTATTATATATTTATATAATTTATATTATATATATATATATATAATATTAATTTTATATATATAATAATAATTAATATATATATTTAATATATTATATATTAGCCTCTAGAAGAGCCAAATCCATATCTCAAAAACTTATATTACAAACTAATCAGAAAAGGATAACATTGCTGGAATGCTGGTAACTGATTTTGATCGGAAAAGTAAAAAAAAATAAAAAAAATAAGATAAAAAATAAAAAAAACATGTAATAATATTAATATAATATTATTAAAGCCTCTATTTACCCACCCTTTTATCACTTATCTTTAAAATATAAATAGTATTTATCTATAATTTATTTTTATTTTTTATTAACTATAAAGACCAGGGTATAACCGCACCTAAGATGCAGTAAGTCGAGTATCTCGCCTTCAGGGACGACGGGTGTTAGACTATTTCCCCCCTCGGAATCGAGAACCCCGCTCTTTTTTTAGGGTGTCGGTTCTCGCCCTCCACATCGGTGGTATGGAACGTCCTCCCCCTGTGTTCCCCGTCTACGCTCGACCACCTACATTTGCCGTTACTTCAACCTTTCTAATCATAATAAATATAATATATATAGTACCCTCCGTTTCGGCTCCCCCACAAGAAATCCAATTGTTTATTATATATTTTATATTATTTTTTTTTTTTTTTACATTTTTACCTACCTAAAGCAGTACCAAAAGTAATATATAATACGACTGTATAATTAACCAATCTATAACTATAGTATGGTTCACTTGCATACTAATATGTTTAACTACCTTGAATGTTTCTTATGTACAGAATTACTATATCATAAAGATGGTCAGTGAGGAAATTCTAATATTTGAAAATATAATAATAATATTGGGGAGAAACGTTATTGTACACCACAATTGAATTATAGTACATTAAATAAAGAATTTTCTCCTTATTTTGATATTTCAGTGAATTTTATCATTTCTATAAAAATTATTTTTAAGCTTTACTAAATGTTGCTAGCAATCTAACGTATAATCATTCTCCAGTTTGGTACATAATTTGTTTTAGTCAATTTCATTTTGCAAATTTGTTAAAAATACCGTTTGAAATTTAAAAAATGCGCTTGTTATTATATATAATCATGTATTGGCCGCCGATGCCAAAAAATTACTAACAACCTTAAAATTGCGGTTGATATTATAATTATTACTAGGAATATTATATATATACTAATATATACTAGTTATTACTATATATATATTTATATATATATATATATATTATAATATTATAATATATATTATTATAGATTTATAAATATATAGATATCTAAATATTAATTATATATTAATATTACTATATATATTATACATATATATATTTATAATAGTTTATATATGTAATATAATTATATTAATTATATATATATATAATATTTTAATATATAGATATAATATCATAATATATATATATAATTTATGTATATATGATAATTTATTATATATTTATATTTATATATATTTATATTATATGATTAGATAATTAATATTTAATTATTTATTATATATATTAGATATTTAATATATTATTATATTATTATAATATTTTATATTATATAATATAGTAGTTTTGTCATACAAATGATTTTAATTAATTATGATATATATTATATATTATTTAATGATAAGTATATATATATTAGATATAATATATATTATTATATATATAGTTATATATTAATACTATTATAAATATGAATATATATATTTAATATATTATATATATATTAATTAATAATATATATAATAATAATAGAATATATATATATATATTATTTTATATATTATAATAGATATAATTTATATAATCTATATATAAATAGATATTAAGTATATATTATATATGATATTTATATATATCTATTATATATATTTTATGGTATATATTATCAGTGTAGTAGTAAGTGTGTATGTGTTCTTGAATAAATTTAGTCTGCCACTACATTTTTAGACGAAATAATCGAAACCAATTTTCCCAAGATTATCATTTAGGTCGAAGAAAACATAGTATTTTCCTTTTTCTAAATAAGGACCTTTTTGCATTTCATTATCCAGCTCAGCCCTTTACCATAGCTCTTCTAGAATCATTATTAATATATTATATATATAATTCATAATTTAATTATATATTAACTATATATATATATATATATATAATATATTGTATATAGGATATTAATATTTACTATATATAATATAAATGTATATATATAATTAATATAGCCTATAACTCTCGACTTATATTTAGCAGAAATGTCATCTAATATAAATCATCCATATATATAAGATAATATTTAATATATTTATATATATATATAAATATATAATTATTTTATTAGTATATAATATAATATATTATATACTTATATAATAGGTGGGTAAAATTATGAGTTTCAGCCACACTATTTTCATAGCATATCTCGACTGCTATATTTTCTAGCAGAAAAATGAATACATTGCTTAATAGCTCCATTTAGTTGCGAATGTATAAAAAAATTATAATAAAAATATAAAAATAAAAATAAAAATAATATTATCTCAATTATATCTATAGTTACAGCAAAAGGAATACATTTATTGGAAATCCCTGCAAACTTTGAAGGAATTTATATGAAAGATATTAGAAAAAAATTAAAAGAATTTGTTATAAATTATATCAACCTTTGATAATGAGTGACCTATTAGAGACCTTAATATTGGTTACTGTTATAAATAATTTAGATCCTTCTATTAAATTTGCTTTTTTTTTTTTTCATAAAAATACCCAAGGTATACCGCAACGTTAGCAGGAGTCAGGGCCGGTCTCTTTCGCCTTCCGGGACAATCTACTGGGGTTAGAGACTAATTCCCCCCAGGGGTAGATTTTCTCCGGAACCCGTCTTTTGAGTATCTTGTCGAGTGTCGCGAGAGGGTTCTTCCCCCTCCCCTACGGGTAATGGAAAACTCCCCTTAGTGTTCCCTCAATAGTTCTCGAGCTTGAAGTGACACCTATACTTTGCGGTTAAATACCTTTAAATATAATACTTTTATATATAAATTATGTTACTGCTCTAGAGTGGTTATGACCATATTATTTTTATTTATATTATATTTTTTTTACTATTTCCATACTAAATTTATACAAGGATATCCAAATATGATATAATCCAATTTCGTACATTATCGTACTGTTGTGTATTGAGTTATTGATTTTTTTACTATAGTTTCGCAATAAAATTTGTCCTAACTCCAGCAATCGTATTCCTCTATTTCCCTTATCTATTGTAGTTTTTGATATGGTTCGATGATAGTTAAGGCTTAAGGCTTTCCAAATATTCAACTCTATATATATAATATATATAATATGAATATAGTTATAGTTATAATAGTTAATATATATATTATATAATAATATTACATAATATAATACATATATTATATAGTATATTATATTATATGATATTATATATAATTATATATATAGTATATAATGTATACGTATAAGTTAGCGCCTGAAACGAAATTCAAGTGAGTGATTTGATATTATTATATAATATATAATATAATACTATATATTATATATATTATCTATATATATAGATATATAAATATATATAATAATATTCTTATTATATGTATATATATATTATAATATTATATATATATTAATATAGTACTAATATATAGGTGAAGTTGCATAATAAGCGCAATCTCAGACTTTCCAAAATTTATTTAGATTAAGTTCCTTTTATATGTGAAATTAGAATATAAACTAATTTGTTAAATAAAAAAAAAAAAAAAAAAAACATAGGGGGCTCGAGCCACGGGCGAGGGGGGGACGTTTTTCATAACCCGTGGGTAGAGGTCGAAACCCCGCAACACCATAATACCAATAAGAGGGTTCCGGAAGACCCTCCGGGGGGGGACTGTACTACTGTCGTTACTTGAATGGCCGAGAAACCCCGACTCCTGCCATTTTTCGGTTTATATGGTATTATTTAGTTAAAAAAAAATTTAAATGACTAGTACGTAAAACGTAAAAGTCCTATATATTTTCGAATCATGTCCGTCACTTTATTGATTGTAGTATATACTAAAATATTTTAAAAAAATAAAATAAAAAACTGACCCAAGCGTAAAAACGAAACAAATTATATATTTATATACTAATAAT
Organism: Trachelipus rathkii; assembly: GCA_015478945.1. Classification (NCBI taxonomy): domain Eukaryota; kingdom Metazoa; phylum Arthropoda; class Malacostraca; order Isopoda; family Trachelipodidae; genus Trachelipus; species Trachelipus rathkii. The sequence goes on from JABUQX010086653.1 coordinate 10,686, forward strand.
ATTTAATTAATATAATGATATATATAATTATATATATTATATGTATATAATATATTATATATATATATATATATATATATTAATATCTATTAATATTGATATATATTATAACATATGTTATACTATATAATATAGTAAGTTAAAAAAAACCTAAAACGCTATTTTACCTTACCCAGATGCTCTTGACCCTTGCAGAAATGAGCGTGCATGCTTTTTGCCGCCATATGTTGACCACATGATGACTGAAACGAAGGAACTTCAGGCAATACTTTTCTTGATGAATTGAAATAAATTTCTTACACCAATTTAATCGCATTAAAACTATACCGAGTCTCCGCTATCCTCTAGCACTTTTCTGAGTCCAACGCTATCAATATATTAATTATAGTATTAATAAAAATATATAGTTACAGATCAGCATATTCAGAATGGGAATACTAACCCTGAGTATGGCATAGCAACCTTTATTCAAACCTGATTGGCAAGTGTTGACGCATTTTTTAATAATACTTTACTACACTATATATTAGTTAATATACTTTAGATATATAATATATAAATTATATATATTAATTATAATATATATTAAATTTCTATTCTATTCAATTAAATTATATAATGTTATCGTATAACTTGGAATAATTTGTATTCATCTAATTATTATAATGATATATATATAATAATAATATTATTAATCTATTATATATTTAACTACTATTATAATACTATATTCTTAATATATATAATATCATATTAATATAATATATATTAATACTAAATTAATATCATATTATAGATTTAACTATAAGAACGATGGTCTGAACATTCCTTTAAAGGACAATGAATGAATAAGTACAAGAAGAAAATATATACTAAATTAATCATGCGAGCCTAATAAGAGATCAAAGTATAAGTACGTATGGTGATATCAACAACCAAAGAAAACGATATATATTAATATATTAATAAACTATAGTGACTCACAAATAGGCTATTAATTAAATCCGCTCCTCAGATTATATCGAAGTAGAATATATATTTTAGATGAAACATTAAAAGCTCTTCAGATACGTGAAGAACAAAATACAATGTGAATTTAGTGGATGTGATAAGATGGTGCATTTAATAATAAATGACTTGGCACAATAAGCATAATTTTATATGATTGACATCACTGAAGGAGAAGAAAGTTTTTGAAATCGACATATAATTACATTTGCTCCTCCTTGTCTTTAAGATTCTAACAGAAAGCAAATTATGAAAATGTATTTTAATATAAACATAAAACGTAAATGATATATAACAAAAATCTAACATAATATAATCTACACATAACTCCCAATTCAAAACTAATAATATATAATGATATAAGTAACAGTATATAATATTCAGATAATATAGATAATTTTTAACAACATATTATTACAACATTAAGAATAATACATCCATTAAAAAGCAATTTCTGGACCAAAAATAAATAATATAATTAATTAATCTCTACAAAGACAATCAATAATAGATCGAACATAATAAATCATGAATGAGATTGCATATACATTCATTTGTTGAATGTAATTACTATATAAACTAATTTTATAAATTAAAGTAAATAAATTAAAATACGATTTAATAATAACTTTATTGTAATTCTCACAATTATATAAATAATTATGATATAATATCTAAATAAATAATTATCAAGTATTAAATGAATAACTTTATAACTTTATAATATATTTTTGATATTATTGCAAACACACCATTTGATTAATAATTTATTACATAACTAAATAATTAATAATATATATAATAATATATAATTACATATTTATAATATGAAAAATAAATAATAAATAATCACAAGAACATGAACAATATGAAAATTAAATAATATATTAATTATGTGGACTATATAATTGATGAGAATTAATTATTTATCTTATATTATCACCTTAGAGTATATAACTCAAAGACTGGATTATGGTGAGAATGATCTTCTCCACTTGTGTATGACTTTGTAATTTATAATAATAACTCACATGGATATGAATGCTATTTAAATCATTTGGCATCTCGAATCTATCGACATTATATATCGGAAACGACATTTGAAAGGTTATTGGTCAAATTAATTTAGAAGATAGAGGAAGGAAAATTGCCACAGACCTTGAAGGATTGGGCACAGCGGTCTAGTCTGGGGTCAAGGTGCTGGAGAGAGAAGAAGAAAATGGGTATGATGAGAAATCGCGATAGTTTCCTCTAAGGTCTTAAAAAAATATTTTAGAATTTTTTTTTATATTATCGATAGTGTAAAGAGAGTAATGAAAGAGTTTGGTGTATGACAGAGAATGGAGAGTGTCGGTGAGAGTGAGTGTGAGAGAGTGGGCAAGAAAAAGAAGAAAAAGAGATTAAGACTCTTCTTACATTTTTAAAATGGGCTAATCGAGTTGAATCAAATTTGTTGTGGGGCACGTTCAAATGCACGTAAAGTTTTACTAAAAGGGGCAATGCATCTAGTAAATCTTTTTTTTTTTTATATCTAGCCGGAATTTGACGGAACAAAACACAAAAGGAAAAAAACTAGCCAAATAATTTGCTAATCTGAACTCAGATATCAAATCAGTTCAGTTTGGTAGAAAAAGCTTATCCTCAATCCTCATTTCCGACTATTGGCAAACATCCCTTTTTGTAAAGGTTCCACATTCGATTGATATATTATTCAGGTTTAAAATTTTGGTTCTTCAAACAAAAGGTATTATTGTAGTTCTCATCTTTTCCTCCTTAAATTTTTATAGCTTTTTTTTTTTCTTATGTTTGATTTTCTTATCGAAATATTAAATTGAAAAAAATATTTATCTATTTTATAGTTTAAAAATGAAAAAAATATGTACTTGATATAGCAAAATTTAAGAGAAACCAACTTAAGGTAAAGAGACTTTTTGATAAATTTTACGGCTAACAATAAAAAATTACAACATTTAAAAGACTTTTATTTTATATTAAGGTATATTTCAAATTTGATAAATAAAACTAAAATTCATATAATTTATATTAAAGTAAAATTAATTAAAATTTACCTCATTCGGAAATCAACAACTCCTACTCCCGCAAGTAATTTTATTTGTACATTGAGTGAAAATTGGAAATGATATTATTAAAAACCAGGGGCTGAAATTCGTATTTTTTTTGGTTCTAATCTATTTCTAATACTATGGGTTTTCTATCTATGATGTTCCACCAATATTAATCCACATAATACACCTTTTAAGTCTGTTTGATAATCGTGATTTTTTTAAGCAACCTTTCCAAGACTGGTTTGCTTTCAGTCAGTTTCATCTAACTTTGTCTTCTTCTTTCCGCTTCTTTCATCTTTGCAATATCTCTTCCGCGAGATTCGTTAATGGAACAACTATAAAATAATTTGTAATATAATGATGAAATAGTTTTAATTAGAAATTTATAATATATATATATATATATTATATATATATTTATATATATATATATTATATTATATATATTATATATATATTTTTAAATATAATCTATATTATTATTATTATACTTATATATATATATATATATATACATATATATATATATTATATTATTATATATAATAATAATCATATATATATATATATATTATAATATAGTATATATATTTATATTATATATATTTATATATTTATATATATATAATATATGTATATATATATATATATATAGCATATATATATTATTATAATATATATTCTCTCTGTGTGGGGGGGGGGAAGAATTTCCCACAGCGTATGTGATCTGAGTGTCGGGAAGGCGACTAGAGGGACAGTGGTAGGTGGTTGGGTTGGCTACACACTACCACTTATTCTTGTCAGGAATGCTAAGTGCTTATTCCTAGAGATTTGTTTTAAGCGACTTCTATTTTTTGGAGAAAATGTATGAAATCGTATTGCTAAATGGATGTCAGAGGAATAATTATGAAGGAGAAGAGAGAGAGGTGAATGATGTTTTCGAAAGGGTAAATTTGATTTTCTGCTGTGACTGAAGCAAAGATGAAAGGCATGGTGAGATGATGCGTGGTGTTGAATGTGTGTCTGGTGTTGGAAGCATGAGAAATGGAGAGGTGTTGTCAATTCATTTGAGCGACTTAGCCAGGGCTATGGTGGATTTTTGTTTGTGTAGTACTAGAATTTTAATGGTTAAATTTGAGTTTTAAAAGGTCTAGGTATGCCTGGTTGTGATAGTAAGGTCCTCTGAAGGTGATGTTGGAGTGCCGATTTTCTGGATAATCTGAATGATTTTTGGAGCTTCAGATTGATTGTGTAGGGTGACCTAAGTGGTGGATAGGTGATCAAAAGGGATGGTATAACAGGTGGCTTGGGGTGATGGGAGAAAATGAGAATGGCAGAGATTGAAGTTGATTTTCTGTAGCGAGAGAGGTATGGGTGTTTTCAGTAATACTCTCTTACACGAAGAGTATTCATAAGTACTAGAGTTGGTGTAGGTAGAGATGGTGTCGAAGAGAAGAGTATGATTGATTTTGTGTTAGTGAGAAGAGATTTAAAGTGATGGTTGGATGTATAACTCAGTGAGGGGGTTAAGGGTATATACTGTAGGATCATATGTTGTTTATTATATTAAATTAGTGGGAGCTGTAATGGTGAAGCAGGAAGGTGATAAGGAAGAAAGTGGGAAGAATTAAGAGTGAAAAATTAAGTGAACAAGGTAATAAGGCATTTATTTAAGAGCACTTGCAAATAAATCTGTTGAATGTGAGTAAGTTGGAACTGACAATTGCTTAAGCAAATGAAGAATCGTTGTTAGTAGTGGCAAAGAGAGTAATGTGGATGTGCTGAGTAGGTAAGTTAAGAATGTTAAACAGTGAGTGGTGGATATGAAGAGGTGATGCATGTGCCGCAAAAAGTAAAAAAGAAGTGTGGTTGAAATGTACTAAAAGCCAATGATGAGGTATCTAAAGAAAGGGTGTTTGGATTATTAAGTAGAAAAAAAATGAAGACTAAAAGTTCCTACGTAGGAGAAAATGAGGTAAATAAAAGTTTGGAAGGAGATGAATGGGGACATACAAGGGAATAGGAAGCTCTTCTGGAGGAAGCGCGAAAGGTTAACAATTGAGAATAAGGGAATCTGCATAGAATATGAATGGGGCGTGGTGCTTCGTAACTGTGGATGTGAGAAGAGTGTGGGGGAGACACTTCGAAAATCTGAATAACTTGAAGTAATGAAGAGGTGATATGATGTATGTGGGTTTGATGGTGCAAGAAGGAATAGGCATTATGGGGATGAGGTATTAGTAAGGAGGAGATAATGGGTGGAGTAAGAAAGTTGAAGAATGATATTGAAGGTATAGATGGAATTACTTACTGGTGAAATGATCACGAAGGGAGACTAGAGGTAATTAAATGAATTTGAAAGTTGTGTACAAAGCGTTTATGAAGGGTTTAGTCCGAGGATTGTGAGGGAGCTGTAATAGTACCGTTTATAAGGTAAGTGGGGGATAAGGGGAACTATATGAATTATAGGGGAATTAGTTTAATGAGTGTTGTAGGGAAGCAATATGCTGGTATTTTGGTCGAAAGATGTACGCTTGAGTGACTAAGGGATATTGGTGAAGACAGGTGCTTTAGAATGGTAGAAGGATGTGTGATCAAATAATTACATTGAATAAAAATGATTGGAAAATGAGAAGGAAGAAGAATAAATTGTATTTAGTTTTAATGATTTGCAACAGGCCGTATGACTAGGATTAACAGGGAGCTCTATGGTAGGTTTGTGTTATATGGTGTTGGTGGTGAGCTCTGAATGGAATCAAAATATGTATGGGGGGAAACGAGCTAGTGAAGCGGTGTGAGAATAATGGAGTTGAATATATTGCTTTAATATTAATAGTGAGTGAGGCGGGATGTGTTATGTCTGATATGGTTATTCATTTGTATATGGATGGGTTGAAGAAATAATTAATAGGGGTGGGAGGGAAAGGTGTTAGAATGATGGCGAATGGAAGAGAGTGGAAGTGCCCTAACTATTACATGCGGATGATTGGTTTGTGTGGATGAATCTAAAGAGAGTTTGAGAGGATTGGTAAGAGGGGTTTGTTGACAGGGTGTGTATAAATGGAGGGGTTTGAAAAGTAAACGTAGAATAAGAGTAAGGTTATGGTAGTGGTGAAGGGAGTTTCGCGGTGTGAGTGAATGGTTAGATGATGACAACTGGAACAAGTGTTTTGGTTAAATATTTAAGATATACTTTGGATGAAAAAAGGGAACGATGATGCAGAGTGTAGTGGAAAGTTGTGATGGTAGGAAAGGTTTTGTTGAAAATTAAATAATAGGTGGATGTAAAGGTACTAAGTCTTGAGTGCGCTAGGCTTTTTATGACGGTGTTGTTACCGGTGCTTTAATGTATAGTATTGAAGATTATGGTCCTGTAAATACAGTATGATTCTAAGTACGCATGTATTCGTGGACAATCGTAGGGGTGTTTTAGGTGTAAGAAGAATTAATAAAATGCGGAATGAATGTGTTAGGGAGTTTGTGGTGTGTGGGAAGAAAGGAGTAGATGAGAGAATAAAACGAGATACATTGGAGACGGTTTGGTCTTATGGAAAGGATGGATGATAGTCGGTTGGTTAAGCAGATGTATAGTGATGAGTGTGCTGGGAATCCATCGGCTGGGAGACCGAAGAAAAAGTAAATTGGGTCAGTAAAAGAATGCCTGAGGGAGGGGAATGCGAGTTTGGCAGAGGCGAGAAAAAGGTGCATAATAGGTGTGAATGCGGGGTCTTTGTGAGGGAGTATGGTTTGGGCCTTGCAGGGATATACCCTACATTGACGAGATGTCCAGTGAGGGTCCTCGCATTCCGGTGAACCCTGAGGGTTGAATTTTTCCTTGACAGCGCGAGTTCCTCACTTAAGGATATAAAATTGAAGGTAAGAGAGGGGGCTTTCTTTTCGACTTGCATCATATTCTTCTACTACTTTCCTGTTTCCGGTGCATGCAACGCACCTCCCCCCAATCTGGGGAAAGAATGATGATGATGATGATGATTTTTTTTCACTAACGGGCTGGGCCCTTTTCAAGGAGGGGGCAAAATATAAAATATAGAAAACCACCCAAGCCCACTAGGTTAACCAAATCTCTCAGATGAGCGTGGACAGTGGGCTTTAAAGAGGGGAAGATTAATACTAGTTGAAAAAGGAAGGAAGGTTCCTCAGAACGAAGTACGCTGAAAAAAAGAGGCCCACAACGAAGCAAGTCTGGGGTTTTCAATACTCGCGCTCCCCGAGCATCTGCGTGTACTACCTATAGATAGTGCCCAACGTCACGTCACGTCACAGAGATAGAGGGTCAGAGAGTTTGAAAGAAGGGTGGAGCCAGAGCCCCGCCCCCCAAATGTGGAACAGTAATCCATCAAGAGTGACTAAGGCATTTATATTAACTGGAGTACTGTTCGGAGGAAAAAAATTCACGCAACCTGAACAGAATTACACCATTTATTTGAGGACACCTGCAACCATGTAAATATGAGGTAAACAGAACAATTTGTTTGTTATGTTGAAGACAAATCGAATGTTTATGTTATTCAAGGGTGAGACGTTAGAGCGAGAGGGAGATGTAAAGAAGTGAGTTTTTAAAGGAGATGGATTTTTAACGAGGTTGCGGTGATCCACCGGGAATCATCAGATAGAAAGATTCAGATGGAAAGCTGAAGAGAGAGGTAACTCTAGAGACAAAGGAGGAGCAGATTGAAATGAGTAAGAGTGGAGATTGAGTCTCGGCACAAGAGTGAACAGAGTTAGAAAGTAACCGCTGAGGAATTTCGTTGAGAAAAGTAGGAATAAAGTTGGGATAGAAAGAACCTTGAGGAACACCCAATTAACAGGAAGGAGGAAGAAACGCTCATCAACGAGTGCTGGATATGGAGCGATGCGGTCGAGAAACTAGACAAGAAGAGTAAGCAAAGGAAGGAGAAAACCAAAGGAAGGGAGTTAGAGTGTAGTGAAGCAGTGCCATACAAGGTCAAATGCTTTCGGATATGTCAAGCGCCACCCGCAGACTCCTATAGTTCCCTAAGGCAGAAGACCATAAATCAGTTAGATAGGAAAGTATGTCACCAGTTGATTTCTCGGAATGATGATGATGATGATGATGATGATGATGATGATGATGAGATGATATTAATATATATATTTTATATATTATTTATATATATATATATATATTTATATATATATATATATATCTATATTTATTATCTCTTATTTAAAAAGATATATAATATACTATATATATATATAAATATTATATAAAATACTAAATTTTCAATCAAAGGTAAACTAATATCCATTGCGTTTCTACTTAAAGATAACTAAATGATTTTAACGAATTAAAAACATAGTCAGACCTAGTATGAATATTCATATGAAAAGAAAATCAAGAATAATGATTTCAAAGTGGTTTCAAATAATATATACTCCCAAGATTAATCATACTAAATTTAAGAAACTTATTTCGAAATCAACATTTTTCCAAGAACATAAAATGCTATTTTTTTTTAATATCGCCCTGTTACATGTGTTAAATTACGTTTCCGTGTTAATGCATAAGCCATCCAAGAATGTACTCATGTCCATAAAAATCTCTCCCTCTCCTCCTCACCACTGATAAATGTAAAATAAACGTAAATGAAAGTAAAATATTCAAATAATTCAATGTTCATAGCAGTGCTTCTAAAAATATTAATAAAGTTCATTGATGATTAAAAGTTTTAAACCCCAACCTGAACTCTAATTTTTTGTATAATGGCGTCTGCTTCATGCTGAGCAAATTTGAGAAGCTCTGAAACTGCGTGCTTCGAAGCATCAAGCTCACGTAGCTGCTTCTCCACTCCAGAAGCGTCTGGAGGAATTCCACCAAACATTCTCTCTATTTTATCACAAGACCGGTGTACCTATAGTACTATATATATTTCATAATAATCTCAATTATATAATAGGTTATTATTATAATATCCATGACTATATATATAGTATATTTACATTATATATATATATTAATATTTAATATATATACGTAGTTAGTATAGCAGTGCAATGTATGATATTAATCTTATATAGTATATATTACTCAATAGTGAGCAGCGCGTTAGTTTTCGATGAGGTGCGCTGAGCCTCGGATAATTTCCGCCTTACCCGAAGATTGCCGACATATTGCGGATATCCGCTACATCGCAATTTTTCCTATCCGCTCGGATTCCGAAACCTCCCGGCAATTCCGGCATTAACATTTTTCAAAAAACTCTGGCAAAACGAGGAACGACCATGTGCACTGAGCAACTTTGTCTAAATCTGGATACAAAAACAAATTTTCTGAACCTAACGTGTTTATCAGAGGTAAATTCATTTAGGATGTCTACTGTGATGAAATATTGCTAGAGTGTCGAGCAATATCACCAGAAACTAAACAAAGCAAAAGCTCACCAGAAAAAACACGTCCAAAACCCTTCCAATTGGTTAGACGATGTATTGCTGCAGTCCAGTGACGTTTCTTTTGGCTTCTAGCAGCGATTGAAGAGTCTTATTCAGAGGTGTTAAAAGACACGCTAGATCAATGATGCGCATGAAATATTCAAAAAAAGAAAAAGCTGTGAAAATCAGGAAAAGACCACTGATTTGTGCCGTCGGTATAATTGTAAGAAGTTTTACACATCTCTGTCAGAAGATCGCCAGGGAAATTCTTAGCAAGCTTTGTCAACACAGTGTACTAGTGAGCCGTCGTTTTCCAGCGGTGTAGATTTATTTTCGGCGAAAAGTAATAGGCATAACTCTCCCGTGAAAAGTGCGCAGAATCCTTTTGTTTTTTTGCAAGCATTATGTGAAAGGATTAATTAATTTGCAAAACATTCAAATATAAATAACCTTTTTCCAAATTGGGTGGAAGCTTGGGAAGAGCGTTTGGACGGGCGTGCAAAATAGTTGGGTGCAGCGTGCCTTGCCATCAGCTCTGGCGTGAAACACGGGTATAGTATATTATATGACTTATATATACATTATGATATTATATAGATAATATAATATATAATAATATAATTATACTATATTATATATATATTGATATATATATATATCATATATCATACTTAATATGACTTTATACATATTTATAGTATAATAAGTATTCAGCGAGTATAATAAGTATAATATATATATATAATATATTATATAATATATAACTATATTATATTATATATTATAATAGTAACTATTATGAAGTATTTTGAAATCGTAAGTAGGTCAGTATATCAATTATATAATATACTCGTTCATATATATATTATCCGCTTCTAGTTATTACTTATATATATAATAGTATATATATATGTAGTACTATATATATATATATATACTATAATATATTATATTATGATAATTATTACTTAAAATATAATTATATACATATATGTATCATACTGATCACGTAAGCTATTATACGTCACGTATCTACTGATTAAGTAGTATATACTCACTATAAGTATATCGTATATTAGCGTAACTAATACTATATAGTAATGATTAGACTTACTACTTAATTATCTTATTCTTCACTATATATCTCCTGTTAGCTTCATCCTTGCTAATCTAATATTATGCTATACCTGTCTCTAATGTACCTAATATTCATATCCTAAATACCTATCTTATATATTGTCTGACACAGTAATTCCATATAATTATATAATATATATTATAAAGCCTATATATTATACATTATATATAGGGGTATATATTATATACGTCATACTATAGTATAATATGATACGTAATGATAGCCATATAGCTGCTAATATATTATTTTTATATGTATTATATAGTACTATAATTATATAATTATATATATATATATAGATATAGTATAAGCTAGTATATTATATATATAGTAATTTATATAGGAAGGTACTCTGTGGCTAAGAACCTCTACAATAAGTTTAACTACCGCTATCCTCATGACCGCACTTCCGCGGATAGTGATGTTTAACTATTCTACCGCGATCTCCGCAATCCGCGGATAGTGAAAATCAGCTATCACCTGAATATAGTATTAATACGAATGCCGCTAATATATATATTATATATTATATGAGTGTATGGGCATATTGAAGCTATCTCTTCTATGTGTAATTTATGGCAGCGGTTCTTGCTGGAATGTGTAAATAACAAAATTGGATGGAAGTATGTTTCCCTGTAATGAAAGTGCGAATAAAGGCTGCCGATTAAAGGTTGCGAATTGACTAAACACATACCCATTTTGAATCCGGTGATGACCATTAAACACATTCTTTGGGGATATCTAAACTGTAAAAGTCAACTGTGATATTGACGGAAAAGTCTTTGGGCATAGCGGATGCCTTAGTCATTATGAAAAGAGGATAGTGTACTCGGTTGATGAGTTGTTGCCTCTAAGAAACAAACTGATTGTTAAACAATATCTTCTGTTAATTTAAAAAAAGAAAAAAAAAGCTTTAAAGAGTTTGAGTGGTGACAATATTAACATTTATCAATGTGATTTCTTGCCTGATTGTTAAAAAGATTTGGTCGTGGCTTTTAGCAGTCCGTTAGTGCAATTCGAGTTGATATTCTCGTGCGTACTACACGAGACGCAACAATAAACATTTATTAATTGGTATAGACAGATTACGGAATGCGATTTCTTGTTGGTAAGATGTATTGTTTCGATGACTGTAAATAATTATATAAATTTGTATTTACCAGTTTAAAGTTTTAAATAAGTAAATAAGATTTTAATAGAAATGATTTTATTTAAGGGTTAATAATTTGAACCTTATAATAAAGTATCGTGCGTAGTTTCCTCCTTTATATTTTTTATAATTTTATATTTTATTACTTTATTTTTTTTTGTTACCTTTTCTTATTGTTATTGTATTATGTGGGTATTTTAAGTTGGGGAGGTTTAAAGAATTTTAAAAAATAGGATAGGGTTGGATAATTAAAGTTAGATAAATAAATAGATAGATTGAAGCTGTTTTGAATTTTATCATTACATTGTTTTTTTTTTTTGTTATTGTTGGGCTTTATTGATATTATGGGGTATTTTGTGAGCGGGTGGTGGCCTAGTTGGAGTGCCTAGGGGTGGGGTCCCACAAGCTTACAGCTGTATAATATAACGGTAAGAATTGGAAACGTGGAGGAACGAGGTATATTAGAGTGGGATTGTATGAATGTGAACGGGAAAGCCAGAGATGAAGCAAGGGTAGGAAGTGGGTTATATTGTTTGAAGAAAAAATGTTGGATGTCGTGTAGGGATAACTGAAAAACTAACTGAGGGAAAGAGGGAGATGGCTCGGAAGAAATAACGAACGAGGTATCGGAATATCGAGGTGAGCGAGATGGGTGATGGGCGAGGGAAGGGTGGGTTAATGAGTTATGAAGGAAAGAGGTGTGGGGATAAGTAGGGTGTCAAGCCAGGTGAGTCGAGATAATGGGCATACAAGAGAAAATTCGGCGTGGGTAAAATTGTGGTCTTTGTCAGACAATGCAAAAGTGATGATGAGAGGCGAGGGAGAGGAGGAGAAAGATTTGGAGTGAGTTGAATGAGTGGTGGGAAAGTTTTGGGGTAAATTACAAAGATTATTGATCTATTGGGAGATTGAATGCAGGAGTTAGGGAATGGAGGAAGGTGGTGAGAGAGATCATATAGACATTGGGGTAGGGAGAGGAAATGTTAATGATGAAAGTCGTTAGAGTTGTGTTCGAAAGAAAAGCAAATGAAAAGACATTCGGGGATGAGCTATGTCTTAAAACAAGGGTAAAAATCTATAGTATACATGGAGAGTGAGCAGACGCGGGGAAGGTCGTACGTCAATAGGATTATTGTGTGTGTACAAGGGCACGATAGAGACCGATTCTTCAGATGTATCAATCATTTAAGGGTCGGAGGGCGAACTGGTCGACTCACTACTTTGGTGGTATGTCTAGAGATAGAGAGGAGAGGCAGAGGGGTATGTTTTAGTGAAAGGAAAGATAGACGTAAGAGAGGAAGGAGTACAAACTTGCGAGAGACATGTGTAAGATGGGAGTTCAGTGACAGTTATTCGCATATCGCTGGCATGAGATGTATAGTGGACGAGAGAATTGGTGATGGTGATCCATGGACGAGGACTGAGATGATAAAGACTCATGGGACGTACTAGATAGAGGCTACGAAAGCGGTTATCCGCTGAGATAGAACATGGGTCGAGTCAAGCTCAGTAATGAAAATGGCATGTATGAAATGTTGAGTAGAGTCGAAAGAGCTGGTGTAAAAGGAAAAAGGAGGCTATGTGAAATAGTTGGAAGTAGAAGAGGAAAGCTGGGGAATATAGAAATGAGTCAAAGTACAGGAGCTGTATACAAGAAGGTAAGAGAAGAAGCAAAAGAAGACATGGTAGAAAAAGTGAGACGATATTGTAATCAATAAAACAATAGTTTTAATGAGAAAGATAGTAATAAAAATAAAATGGAAAGAAGGAGGGGTTGGGGGAGGATTTTACCAGGGAAGGATGGGAGCTGAATGCGGCAGAGAGATACGGCCTTGATGAAGGAGGTGGGGTATTTTATGGGATATTGAATGAAGTGGGTGGGGAGGGGAAGAAGGATAAGAGTGAGGTTGGAGAGTGTAGTGTTAGTTCTGCGATTTGTAAAAGTTCGGAGAGACATGCAATACATTAATGGCAGAATATTATACGTCGCTTACGACAAATATAGAGAAAAAAAGGGAGTCCGCATGTGTCTTAGATGGTGGAAGATAACGGAAATTTGCAGTAATGGGTAGGTTTAATACGTGTGGGTATCGGACATTGGTTTGTAAATGCGGTGTTCTATAATTTGAATGTCCCCTCACAAGGGTTATTGATCGGAGAAGTCAGTGGGAATGTACCTCGGTGTAGGGCGAGGATGATAGACGGAACCATTGATGGTGTTCGTACGGTTTCTTCCCTTATCACTAAGCAGTGGCGAGTAAAGGTTAAAAGGAGATAGAATGTGAATGCCTATAGACGGGTTCATGTTTTTAATTCTCGGGTAGTTCTCCCGAAGTGTAATGCAGGATCGATATTACTAGATTGAGAGGTGAGAGGTTTAGACGGAGGATAATGGCACAGAAACAAGGAGATTAGGAGGAAAAGGTGTGTAGAACCAAGTGTTTTACACTATAACCCATCACGCTTATATGAGTATAAATAGATATGATTAGAGAGTGAAGGATAAGTGTGATGAGAGTAGTTCTAGATTAGAGAAAGCTATGATAATAAGGATGAAGTGAGGTGAAATAGTGTATAGTGTTGAATGGGAGAAGGGAGTGGGGGAGATAAATTAGGAAGAGTTATATATATATATGGATATATTTGCATTTTATAATATGGAGATTTAGAGATTACGTACTTAGGGTGAAGTATATATATATAGGTATAGGGAGTAGAGATTGAGTAGGGGTGTGAGAGATGTAGGCAGGGGTTGATAATAGTCGCTAAGTGGCTATAATTGTTTATATGTAGAGTGTTTGCAGAGTAAATGGCTGGGGGAAGTATGGAGTGGGTGAGAATTGATGATATGTGGAATAGATAGAAGCGAACGTGACCTATAGAATAAACGTGTTTGTAGAAACGAATACTGACGCAGTATGGGGCGAAGAAAGTCGCGAAGGCTTAAAGTAGGTATTATGTCGAAGTGAGTTTAGAGAGAAGTTGTTGGCACAAAGGGGCTTAAATAAAATCCAGGTAAGATCAAGGGTTAGTGTTATGAGGAGGAGGAAAGAGAGAGGGGACGGGTTCTAGTAGTGCTATGAGATAGGGGTGTAGTAATGAGCTTTGCGAAGAAGTAATACAAGATCTTTTTAGATATCATAGGGGATGAGAGGTCTGGGTACATGATGCGGAGTTTAGGCAATGAAGTGAGATATAGAACAAGTAGGAGAAGCGGATGAGAGCTTATGAGTGGCTCTCATAGAATGTGTGTTGTAAAATTACATGAGATATAAAGAGGGGCATACAAAATCATACAGAAAAAGGGGATACAAAGAGAGGAAATTTGAAGATACAGAACGATTAAGAGTATAAGTAATTTAAAAACAAAAATGAATGTCGTAACCATGCTCAGCGGGATAGCTATTGAGGGTGAGAGAAAACAATGCATTGGGTTATTATTGCCTTAGTCCAGGGAAGGAAACGGTTGATGATATGAAATATATTAGAGATAAGAAGCGAGTTGTAGAGCGTTTTAGATCGGAGGGATGAAGGCATATTGGAGAGGAGAGGTTCTAAGGATATTTATGAAGATGGAAATGAGAAATGGGCAAAAGAAGGTGTTTGGGATAAATTTTAAATACTGAAACTAGGGAATACAGGGAGAGGTGAAGAGTGAGGATTTAATTGTGAGGTAACAATTATTTAAGAGTGGAGAGAGCCAAAAAAAAAAGCAAAACAAACTAGAATAAATCAATAAGATGTACTAAAAATGGAAGAACAGAGAGAGTGCGTAAAGACGAAAGAGAGTATTAAAGGACCACGATTGGAAAGTGTTGTTTCGCTGAGGGTGAATAAGCATTGTAAGAGAAGAGGAAAGTAGGGTGGATTAGCAAAGGCATTAAGGTGAAAACAACTGGATGAGATGAAGAGAAGAGCGAGAGTGAGCAGTAGAGGAGGGAGAGGTTTGGGAATGAGTGACAGTATAAGAAGGTAAATGAATGTAATGCGAGAGAACTGGAAGGTAGTGGAGCAGAGTGGAGAGGAAGGTTGTGAAGTTGGCGAGGAAATGAGCGATGTGAATAGTGTAGTATGATGAGACAGCGTCAAGAATGGAGTAAACTGATGCATCGTAGTGAGGCGACATTGAAATGGAACGATGAATATTGAAGCGAGATGGAGGGGAAAGAGAAGAGAGAGACGAGAGGACGAGAGAGCGAGGGTAGACGAGAGTAGAGAAGAGCAGAGAGAGAATGAGCAGAGCACACCGACGAGAGCAGAAGACGTGAGAAAACCGACGGGTAGAAGAGAAGAGAAGTAGTAGAACGAAGAGTAGAGGTAATAATTTGGAAACAGGCAATAATATATTTATTATTATAATATAGTATATATAGTTTACTTTTAATAGTACTATATTATATATATATATGTATATTAATATATATATTATATGGGTATTATATGATATATTATTATATTAAAAATATAATAAGTAATAGTGTGAATTAGTATATGTAGTAGTATATATATAATAACGTATATGGGATATATATATATTAATTATATATAAGTTATATACATATATAATATATTATTATACTAGTATTATGAGATATAAATATATAGTATATATAATACATACTATATATACTATATACTATTATATATATATTATCTTATACGGCGGAGTAAGACAGGGTTTGTTATGTCTCCTGGTTTTCCAACTTTGTAATATTGGATGGGGTTAATCGAGAGAATTTGAGGTGGATGGCAGGAAATGGGTGTTTAGAAGAATGGTGAGAAGTGGCAGTTGGTGGGAGGTCCACTAGCCTATTATATCTTGCGGAATGATTTGGTTCTTGTGGGCGAATCTGAAGAAAGAGTTTGAGGAGGATTTGAAATAAGACGAGATTTGGCAGGCCGTGTGTGAAAGGAAGGGGCTTGAAGTAAAACGTGGATATAGAGAGTAGAGGTTATGCTGTTGAGTGAGGGACCACTCCTCAGGTGGAAGTTATGTTAGATGGGTGAGCTCAGCTTAGAACAAGTGTCGGTGAGTTTAGAATATTTAGGAGTATACGTGTGGAATGAGAAGGGCAAGAACGGACGATGCAGAGTGTGTAGGAAAGTTGGTGTAAATAGGCAGGAATGGTTGCTGGTGGCTATTTAGAATCGTTGGTGCGAATGACATAAGGGACAACTTCTTCGAAAAAGTGTGCTAGGTGCTATGACATAGGGGTAAAATGTTGTTACTTGTTATTGTATGTGTAGGTGAGACTTGGTCCTGAAAATAAGGAAGTATAGTATCTAGAAGTGCCATGTGTTCAGATGGACTATTACGGGTGTGTAGTATGGAGAATAAATTGATAAACGAGAAGGAAATTGAATATCGTATAAGAGCGAGTGTGTGGTCGTGAAGAAGAGGGGTAAATGAGAGATAATTAATGAATAGCTATGTTGCTAGATGGTTTTGGTCATCTGTGGAAAGGATAATGAATGATAGTAGCCGTTGTTATGCGGATGTATACTGGGTGAGAGTGTGTTGGGGAACCGGGACCGCGCTGGGGAGACCGCAAGAGAACAGTGGATTGACTCGGTGAAATCGAATGTCTGAAGGAGAGAAATTTGTTGAGTTCTGCTCAGAGGCTGGAGGGAATACAAGGTTGCATGATACGGTCAGAGAGAATTGCGGGGTTTTGTATGGAGGGGCAATGGTTGTGGCCCACCTGGGAGAGGGATTGAACCCTTCAATTTGAGGATTTTACAATATGTGGAGGGTGACCTCCGGGCCCATGTCTGCTATGTAGGGTGATTTTTCCTGTCTTAGACGAGCCTTCACTTATTAGTGTACATGAAAGGGGTGGTAAAGGCTGGCTTTCTTTCACGGAACGTTTTTGTCTCATGATCTCCTACTGGCTTTCGATTTGCCGATGGCTTGTACAGCACCTACACCACCGCTGCCCAATTCTTGGGGCAAAGAGGAGAAGAAAGAAAGAGAAGAAATAATAAATAAATGATATTTATATTATATATGTATATAAAGATATACTAGCTTATATATATAGTAGTTATATAATATATATATATAATATTATATATATATATATATATTATATAAGTTATACTATAATACGTATTATATATATTTTATATATATAAATATATATATATAACGTATTATACTATATTATATATATAATCTATATTATATAAATATCTATATATGTATATATATTATTAATATTATACTAATATATAATAATATATGATATATTATATATATATATATATTATAATATATTAGTATATATATATATATATAGTATATATAGTATAGTATATATATGTATATAACTATATACTATATATATATATATATTAGTATATATATATATTATTATATATTACTAGTATATTTGTTTACTATATAATTATATAATTATGTAGTTGATATACTATATTATATATCTATATAATATTATATATTATATATATATTATATTATATTATAAGAATTATATATATATAATAAATATATAACTGATATATTATATATATATCATAAATAATTAATATTATATATATTATATAGCATTATATATATACTATTATATTAATATAATATATATCCTTAGATGATAATGTATACGTTATATTAAAATAATATACTAATTTATACAACTGCTACAATTCAATAAGCGCGCAGTGTGATTAGGTATTCAACAATAATAACCCTTTTAATTAATTCACACGCACATGCTTGGGATGAACTGGCTAGATTCCGGCGTGAAGTGTTGGACACACGAGTGGGGCCAACGATGGACTAAAAGTGGATACGCTGCGTGAGCAATTGATCTGGGTGAATACTAGTCACGGCCACTGTATGCCAACTGGAGTGCCGACGACGGTGGCACTCTACCCGCCACGCTGCCGGGCGTATATTATTAGAGTATATTATATATACTATTATATATATATCGGATGTGGATCATATGATAATATATAATATATATATAATATATACTTTATATAATATTATACTTATATATATTATATAATATATATATTATTATATTACTATATATATATGTTATATAGTGATACTTATATATTATATATATAGTATAATATATACTACGGAGTAATATATATATAATATACTAATATAAACCCTATACAACTATAATACCTACTATACAGTAAGATATACACCATACACACCAATATAATACTACATGGCTATCAATATATAGGCCAAAAAAATATAAAAAATATATAGTATTAAAATATATATAATATATAATACTATATAATTCATAGTAGATATATTATACTATATTATTAATATAAGAATAACTAACTATATATATCGAACTAAGTAATTTTTAGATATGCAGATAAAAAATACCATCTATATACCCATACTAAATAAGTATAACACATCCATATACTATTAACACCTAATAATACATACCCAAAAAAAGTAAATAGTAAATAACCTCTATATATAGTAACATACTAATAGTAACATATACTATCAACTCTATTAAATACACAAACTTATATACATATATAATAGTGGTAATTATATATAAAAAATAACTACTATACAGTTATAGCTCTATATATCTATATATTTATCATATATATATCATCAATATTATATTATATATATATTTTGTTTCTTTTTCAGTAGTTTTAACATAATAAGAAGAAAGAAAAAAGATATCGCCTATTGCAAAGTTATGCATTGATGCTGATTTAAACTCCATAATGAAACTACTTTCTGTAAGTTTTTAAAATATTTCAAGTATTTAATATTTTATTTTCAAGTTTTTATTTTAAAATATTTTGAACCTTCAAAATTTTATTTATAAATAATATTTTACTTTAGAAATTTTTATTAATTAAAAATCTCTTTATTTGATAAAATTTATTTATAAAAATTTAATTTCAAATTTATTTTAAATATTTTGGGAATAGATTTTTATTTTCGTATTTCAAAATTTACCTGGAATTTTTAAATGTTACAGATCCGCCCAGTCTGTTCGATAATAGGAGGCGGTAGCGGTAGTAGTGGAGGCCGTGGTGGAAACTCTAATGGTCGACCCAGTGATGATGGCGGTGAGAGCTCGAATCCTAGGTGAAATTTTATTGATACGTAATGCGTAAAGTATGGAAACCCTGTATAGGCCTGCTGCTTGCTTGCGCGCTGCCTGCTGCTGCGCTCACTGCATCCTGCTTGCGGCTGCCGCTGCTAGCGCTGGTTCTTAGTGATGATGATGACCGAAGACCTCGTTGGCGTGCGTATGGTAGAACACGAGAGAAACCCCCAAGACGCTTCTAATATAGAGGGTGCTGATGTAATGTCAAACGAAATAGTGAGATTTTATATACAATAAATATTTAGTTTTGTAATAAAGCTCATAGTATATATATATAGTATATAATTTGTAGTATGTGCGTATATGTGTTATGTATGTATATTATATACATGCTTACACAAATTATATGCCAAATGTATGTATATATATAAGATAGTTGTATAAGTAGTATTAAAGATCTATGGAACTGATTCTGTAACAGGGCGGGTGAATCACGGATTCGTATTTATGGATTTAAGTGATTCGTTAGACACTTCTACAGGAGCTGTTCTAGACTAACGAACGAGTTGTTGTGGGCAATTCTGAAGGGACTTCCGTCACACTCGACAGTTGCATGTGAAGGTTGACTCTTAGTTTTCCATGACTGGGTGACGGTGTTCGAGTGTGACATCGTAACTATTCTGATTTGAATGCTTGTTGATACGACAGCTTCATTCCCGGTCATCTCGCCACTACAATACCGAAGGCGAATAGCCCCTACGAACTCGTAGGTAATTTACATCCTGTTTATTTCCTAACAGGCATTTACTTTATTGAATTAATGTTTCGCCATTAGTTTAATTATTTGCTCCGTTTATACATTATTTATTACATGATGAAAGTCTTAATTATCATATTATTATAATTTTATTTTTATTTGATTACTTATTATTATTATTATTTTTATTATTTATTAAATTATTATATTCATTTACTTATGATTATTATATTATATTATTATCATTATGATTATTATTGAGTTAATTATTATTTATTATTGATTATATTTATTCATATTATATTTATCTTATTACTTTTTATTATTCATCTATTATTATTGATTATTAAGTATATTGATTTATTATTTTGTATTATTATTATTATTATTATTGGATGTATTATTAGATGTTAGTATCTTATAATTATATTACATTTCATTTGCTAGAGTTATTTCACAGTATTATATTTCGCCCTCGTCGTCTCTCTTTCACTCCCCAAAGAGATTGAATAGAGGAA
>JABUQX010086654.1:0-2500 GCA_015478945.1 Trachelipus rathkii
AGGGTGGTTCTGGCAACGAGAGCATGCGATTAATTCCTGCATCTTTTCCCGTGGTCGCGGATCAGTGCGTCCCGTTGGTTTAACCGATGAGGCGGTGCTGTCACACGTGATGGCTACTGCTTTGGCAGTACGCAGAAACAGCCTCAATATGGGGACGTAGGGCAATCGCACCGGCTCAATGTTATACCCGAGTGTCAACTTCAGGGCAAAATTTACCTGTGACTCGATGGCTCGGCTGGTGTGGGTGGAATTCTTGGGGGGGGATGGTAACTTGCTGGACTTGTCATGCATTCTCACACTCTCGGTTTGGATGGATTCTCCCTGCGGGCGGCAACCTGCAACTTACCCAGTAATCACTGGTGCGTGGTTGTTGTGCTGGTCCGCAGCTCATGGACGACATACCCCTTGCGACCCGCAGAGACATGTGGTTCCAACATGATGGCGCTCCAGGGCACTTCAGCCACCAAGTACGAGCGCATCTGAACAGAGTCTACACTGAAAAATGGATAGGGAGAGGGGGACCTGTTGCGTGGCCTGCAAGATCGCCCGACCTCACGCCCCTAGATTATTTTCTTTGAGGGCATGTGAAGAGTGTTGTGTACATTAACCCAGTCAACACAAGAGAGGAACTGATTCAGCGAATATTCACTGCGCGTTTGATCAAATCAGACACAGTGAGGGCATGTTCGGTAGAGTCTGACAGGCAATGGCACGGCGATGTAACGAATGTAATCAGGTACAGGGCAGACACTTTGAACACCTCCTGTAATTTTCCCCAATAAAATGATTTCATAACAAGCTACCATTGTTTGCTTTACAACCCTTCGCGTCAAAAACACATATGTTTGTTCAACAAAATATCCTTATCGTTACCGTCTATCAACCCTCGGAGTAACACAGATGTACGCACGCAACATACATAACATTAGAAATACGCAAAATTCCGGTAGCGAAGAAACGCAGCGTCAAACAAAATCACGTGGTTTAACTTACCATGGCATCCGTACTTTGAACAAAGCGTCATACAACATAGCTTATTTTAACAATAAATGTTCCTTATTGTTTGCTCTATCAGCCCTCCAAGTTTGTCGCAGAGGTTTGAATCACCCTGTCATGTCATGTATACTATATATATATATATATATGTATATATATATTATATATATATATAATATATATATATATATAGTATAATATATACTATATTTAATATATATATATATATTATATAGTATATATATATATACTATATATATATATATATTATATATATATATATATATATATATATATATAAATATTTTATATATTTACATCTATTATAATATATATATAAATATATAAAATATAATATTATATATATTATATATATATATATATATATATATTATATATACTATATTTATATATACTATAATATATATATATATATTATATATATATATATCTCAAGGCGTGCGGTGCCATGGAAGCAAGAGGAGCAGTGCTTTCCTAGTAAATAAAAGATAATTTCAAAAATTGAAAGAATTAAATCTTAAATAATTTCATTAATTATTACAATTAATCGTTCAATTTTACAAATTTTTTATTTGATTGTTAATCACAAATAGTATCGAATACGAGAGAGAGAGAGAGAGAGAGAGAGAGAGAGAGAGAGAGAGAGAGAGAGAGAGAGTAGAAGATGAGAGATAAGAGAGAGAGAGAGAGAGAGAGAGAGAGAGAGATGAAGAAGAGAGAGAGAGGGAGTAGAAGAGAGAGAGAGAGAGAGAGAGAGAGAGAAATGTAACCTGACTCATATCATAAGTAAATGTCCAAAGGATGTTTTTAAGACAAAAGAATCCTCTTCCTGCTGAATTATCTCTTTTTTACCAAGAAATCATTGGAAATTAGCTTCTTCCTATTCAAAAATCACATTTTTTTTTGCGCTTAAAATACGAAATTTTTTAAAAGCATTAAAATTCTTTAAAAATATTTTACTTAAAAATTTCAAATTTAATTTAGAAAAATAAAACACATATCGTGTGCTAAAGCAACTCTCGAAGGGAAGCTTTTGAAAGTTTTTACCTTCTCAGCGTTCGTAGTCCGTACGGCATTGACGTCACTTAGTGTGGAGAGTTATATCTTTTTTCACATTGAAAGAAATCGAAATAAAATAATAAATTCAGAAAATTTATGTTTTTAACAATTATATGCTCTAATATTAAATAAATTTCAAATAGAAAAACTTAATTAATATTTCTATGAATCAAAAATAATTAATTGAGCAATAATTTTTTTAAAAAAACGGTTATATCTGGAAACTATCTTATGAAGTGAAGTAACAATTTTGGCCTGTAATTTTTGAAATTTAAGAGTTACATAATAATTTCAGTTTAGCATAATATCTATTGAGAAAAGCCTTCTTAAAGAAATAAAAATCATTGCGTTCTACCAAGAAGTAATAGATTTATTTAGTCAAGAATATAAAATATATAAATAACGTAAGTGACTTATATGATAA
>JABUQX010086655.1:0-15000 GCA_015478945.1 Trachelipus rathkii
TACATAAATTATGTTAGCGATTTATCATTTTTTTTTTGTAGTTTAAAAAAAAAAATTATAAATTTAAAAAAATTTTTACAGTTTTCGTAAAGCCAACGATAAAGATCGTGGGTTTTTTTTAATATATAATAGGACGCGAAAAAATTTCATGTCAAAATAAAAACTATACAAAAAAAAAAAAAAAATATCAAATTAATCTGCTACAGCAAAAGAAAAAAAGCGTACAAAACATACATTTTGGTACACAATCGAAACTAAGGGGTAATTTAAACATATTAATTAATGCCTTTAAATAATAATTATAAAATTTAAAAAGTGCTGATGAAAAAAAATTTATTTTAAAAAAAAAATATTTTATTAAAAAAAAAAAATAATAAAAATAATAATAAAGAAAATTAATACTTGCAATATGAGGAAAAAGCCTATTTAAGACCTTTATACGTTAACTCGAAAATTTTAAATAAACTAGTCTAGTTAATATATTATGCTGTTTAGTTTGTTTTTTTTTTAACTAGAAAGAATACCCCAAGGTATAGCCACGCACCACAGGATCAGGTTTACTCGCCTTCGGGACGGCCAGGTAAGAACTCATTTCCCCTCCCACGGGAAAGTCTCTCCACAGACCCACCTCTTTTTCTGTTTTGTCTGCCCTTCCGCCCGTGATGTTCACAACAACTTAACTCGTTAAAATAAAAGACTTTCTAGTAATATTATGTTTTTTTTTTTAACTAAAGAATACCCCAGGGTATACCGCACCGATGGCAGGAGCGTTTCCTCGGCCTCCGGGAACGACAGGTAGACTAATTTCCCCCCTCAGGGAAGTCTCCGAAACCCCCGCCTCTAGGTATTTGGGCGTCGCGGGGTCTCCGCCCCTCCCTACGGGTATGAAAACACTTCCAACCTGTGTCCCCGTTCAGCTCGAGACCCCCTACATTGCCGTGTCAATATCCTTACAAATAATATTTATATATAATTTCGCCCTAGAAACAGGTTTTTCAAAAAAAAAAAAAAAAAAAAAAAAAATCATTTCGACCCAACATCTATTATGTATCATAGATGCTACCTGTTGAAATTTTTTTTGATCGAGCATCCCGTTCCGTTGGGCGTTAATAACTTGTCCAACTTATTATATATAATATATATAATATATAATATATATATATATATATAATAGAATATATATTAAAATATATATAGTATTATATGTATATATATATATATATATAAGTATATATATATATATATATAATATATATATATATATGATATATATAATATATATATATATATATCAGAGCTGCACGCCTATAATTTTTTGACGTGCGCCTCGCCTATGCCGCACGCGACTCTAATGGCAACCTTAAGCGCCTTTGCGCCTATATTTTGTACACTCAATTGTCTAGCGCCTATGCGCCTTCGCACTGCGACTTTTTAATAATTTCTAATTATTTTATGTAATTTAAAACACCGTAAACTAATATCTACACGTCCTCTTCCTCCTCCATGTCCTTGTAGTCCATGTTTTCCCCCAGGAGTTTCACGAACGCTGCAGAAGTTGCAAATTTTCAGAGCCATAGTTGCAAATTATTTGTAGGTTAGAGCTACTGAACCATAATATATATATATATATAATATATATATATAGATAATAATATATATATAAAATATATATATTATTTAATATATAAATATAATATATATATATAGATATATATATAATATAAGTTTTACACTGGTTTTTAGAATGATACAAGTTAGCCATGCTTCTAAGTTCAACTTTTAAGGTAAAAAAAATCTGTTTCCTGTTCATAGCCGGGCTAAAGCAGGTAGAATGGCTGTCCCTATGCCTTAGTCCGCCTTTTAAAAATTGTTGCGCCTATGCCCTTTGCGCCTACGAATTGATAGTGCGCCATAGGCGCATAGGCGCAACTCTGTGGTTCAACGCTCGTTTCATATATATATATATATATATATATATATAATATATATATATATATATATAAAATAATAATATATATATATAATAATAATATATATATATATAATATATATTATTATAAATATAATTATATATATATATATATATATATATATTATATATATAAAAATATAATTTATGTTGGCCGAAGCACCCGGGCGATGCGTGTGTCGTCACTCTGTGCGGATGCATTTGTCTCTAAATTCTGGTGTTCGGCCATCCCAATATATACAGAGGTAGAGTTAGCGCACTTCCGAAACAAACAGAGTACCTCCATTGGATTATGTGGTAGGTATTTTCATGAAATTCCAATGCCCAATGGTTCCCTTTCTTCCTTTGCATTCATAACACCCCACACGCCTATCACTCTCGCCAATAAAAAAAAACACTCTCACAGACATTCACACTCATACAGCATCCCTATCTTGCCGGAAAAGACGAAACTTCACCGCTGGTATGACAGCAATTTACTCAACCATACTGCATGTGAAAATGTGGTTATGGGTGTAAAAGATGGCCTTATCGTAGAAACAGTGGACGTGAAATTATGATTGTGGTTTGTTTTAGATAAAAATAGGTATATGAAATTGTCTGGGAGATTCTGTATGCATTAAAAGGGAGAGAAAGAAGCAAGGAAGAGAGAAGAGGAAAAGGAAGAAGAGGTTGACCACGTGTTGTTTAAGAAGGAAGAGAGAGTTAAGGGAGAGAAGGAAGGAAGAAAGAGGTGAAGGGAGAAGTGTAGGGAAAAGAAGGTAGTGAGAATAGTTACCGTTAAGGATAGAAAAGCAAGAGGCGGACTCAGAGAACGACGCGCAACTCAAAAAGCGCGGAGCACATTGGTGAGAGGGGCATGGAAGATTTCCATTTGGGAAATACCCCCCCTACACACCATAACTGCCAAATGGGAGAAGGTATCGGTTTCGTACGTTGTTTTCGACGGTGCGTACTTCTACCTCTGCTATATATTTAGGCGTTGGCCGAAAACACCAGAATTTAGTAGCAACCACACTGCACCGCACAGATGTTAAGTCCGGGCTGACCGCGCACCACGCATCGCTCCGGGTGTTGTGCTTCGGCCAACCATTAAAATTATATATATATAATATATATATATATATATATTATATATATATATATATATATATATAATATATATATATATATATATATATATATATATATAAAAAAAATTAAAAAAAAAATATTTGTATAATATATATATATATATATATATATATATATATATATATATATCAGAGACTGGCGCGTTGCGACACCGAGTTGCGCCTATGCGCCTATGGCGCACTATCAATTCGTAGGCGCAAAGGCGCATAGGCGCAACAATTTTTAAAAAGCCGACTTACACGCATAAGTCGCACAGCCAATTCATCTCTTCGGCCTTTACCGCGCCACTATACTTGAACAGGAACAAGGCATTTTTTTACCCTTAAAAGTTAGAACTTAGAAGCTTGGCTAACTTGTATCATTCTAAAAACCAGTGTAAAACCTTGAAAACTTCATGCTATTATATATATATATATATTAGTATATATAAATAATATATATATATATAATATAGTATATATATATATATGATATATAATATATAATATATATATATTATATAGTATATATATACTCATAATTATAGTCACAGCTTAGCTCTTAACTACAAAATATAATTGGCAACTTATGGCCCTGAAAAATGTGTGCAACTTCCTGCAGATCGCTCGTGCTGCGACCTCCTGGGGAAAACCTTATCGATCTACAGGAACAAGGAGGCAGGCCAAGAGGACTGTAGCATTAGGTTTACGGCTCGTTTTAATATTACAAAAAATTAATTTAGAAAATTAATAAGAAAAGTCGCAGGCGCAAAGGCGCATAGGCGCTAGACACATTGATGTGACAAAAATATAGGCGCAAAGGCGCTAGGTGCATTAGGTCCGCCGGCAGCATAGGCGCAGGCGCACTCAAAAAATTATTTAGCGCGTTAGCCAGCTCTGATATATATGTTATAATAATACCATATGATATCTATAATATTATAGTTAATATTATATACTTATATATATTATTATATAATATTATATATATGAAGTACTATATATATATATAATATATATTAATATATATAATATACTAGATATATATATATATAATATAATATATTATAGTTATATATATATAGTATATATATATATATAGTATATATGGACAAGTTACTTAACGCCCACACGGAAACGGAGACTTCGATCAAAAAAAAAGTTTTCACAGGTAGCATCTATGATCCATAAATAGATGTTCTAGGGTCGAAATGATTCTTTTTTTTTTACCTTGTTCTTAGGGTGCGAAATTATATATAAATATTATTTGTAAAGGTATTACACGGCAATGTAGGGGGCTCGAGCTGACGGGGAACACAGGTTGGACGTTTTCCATACCCCGTGGGGAGGGCGGAGAACCCCGCGACATACCCCAAATACAAAGAGCGGTGCGGTCTGGAGACCCTTCCCGCGTATGGGGGAAAATAGTGCCTTACCCTGTCGTTACCCCGGAAGCCGAGAAACCCCGACTCCTGCCATCGGTGCGCGTATACCCTTGGGGTATTCTTTAGTTAAAAAAACAAAACAAAAACTAAAAAACAAAAAAAAAATTTTAACGAGTAACGTATAAAAAGTCTTAAATAGGCTTTCTCTAATCATATTTTATAATTATTAAAAATAATTTTTTTTTTTTTTTTTTTACATTTTCCTAACTAAAATTTTACCAGGATTCCAAAAATGTATCCTTTTCGCTGTAGCATTGTAGTTTTTGAGATATGAGTTTTTTTTTTTACATTTCGCCCGTAAAACGTCTGAGTTTAATGTATCATAGAGGAACTACCGTGAATTTTTTTTTGCATTCGAGCTCCCGTTCCGGTGTGGGCGTTAAGTAACTTTTGCCTATATATATATATATATAATATATATAATAATATATATATATATATATATATATATATATATATAGTATATATATATATATAAAAAGGGGGGCATAGATATAGAGATATAAAAATAATAAATTTATTAATGTATATTATAATATATATATATATATAAATATATCCTATAATATATTAGTATATATATACTATATATATATATATATATATATAATTATATATATATATATTATATATATATATATATATATATATTAGTAATATATAGTATATATATATATAGTAAATAGTATATATTATATATAGATAATATATATATTATATATATATATATCTCGTTATCACGTAAATCATGTGCCCCTGACAACCAATCATGTAGCCTACTTGTGGAGCAGGCGTTAGGGATTTTTATTTTTTTTTTTTTGAGAAAAAAATCAATTTTTTATTTTTTTACCAATTTTATTAGTGGTAATATTTTTAGTTTTATTTTCAATTTTTCAAATTAATGACGTCACGCGAAATATATATATATATAGGCGTTATATTATTTTATATATATAATATATATATATATATAATATATATATATATATATATTATATATATATATATATATATATATATATATATATATATAATAATATATATATATATATATATATATATATATATATATATATATATATATATATAGTTATATATATATATATATTAATATATAGGACAGCGTCTGGATTAGCCGTCATATGTATCTTAAAAACTATTAATGCTACAGTAAAACGAAATACATTGGTAATGCTGGTCCAATGCTGGTCCAGAAAATGTAAAAAAAAAAAAAAAAAAAAAAATACTATATATATATATATAATAACTTTAAAGGAGTATATAATATATATATATATAATATATAGTAATATATATATTATATCTCAAAAACTACAATAACTACTACAGCGAAAAGAATACATTTTTGTAAATCCTCTGCTAAAATTTCACATGAAAAAATTAAAAAAAATTAAATTTTTTTATTGGCTTTATACGGCACAAGTAGGGGCTCGAGCCAAAAACGGGGAACATTTAGGGGGCGCGCGCGATGTTTTCCATACCCCGATAGGGGAGGGGCGCGAGAACCCCTGCGACACCCAAAATACCAAATGAGCAGGGTTCCGGAGACCCTCCCCGGAGGGGGAAATAATCCTAACCCCGTAGTTCCCCAAGAAGCCGAGAGAGCCACTCCTGCCCATCGCGTATAAATACCCTTGTATTCTAGTAAAAAAAAAAAAAATTAATAGAAAGTCTTATTTTACACGATGAAAAACCAAAAAGAAAGTCTAAATATCCTTTGTAATCATATTACCTATAATTTATTAATCAATAATTTTTTTTTTTTTAAATTTTTTTTTTACAATATTATATATAAAAAAAATTTATACGTTGATTCCAAAAATGTATTCCTTTTCGCTGTAAGCTATTGTTATAGTTTTGAGATTTTATAGATTATTACTCTACTCCTCTCACTATTTTTTTTACATTTTCTGACAGCATATTTGACAGCATTCAGCAATGGTATTCCGCCTTTAACTGTTAGCATAATAGTTTGTAAGATATTTATGACAGGGGCTAATCCAGACCGACCATATATATATATATATATATATATAAAAAGTATTATAATATGTATATATATATATATAGAATATATAGTATAATAATATATAATATATATAGTAGTATATATATAGTATATATATATATTATATATATATATTAGAGTATATTAATATTAATATAAACGGTAGAAGATGAGTTCGTATTATTATATTATGAGTACAGTAAGTAGAAGACGTCTGTATATCACATGCGTTAGAGTGTCTCTATTCAGACTCGCATAAAAGAGTATAGAAGTTTTTTGAAAAGATAATTATAATTTTTAATAATAATTAATTTGTAATGAATGAAATAGTGGTTGGTCCAAAGTGTTTAATGGGCCTACCCTAGACTGTTCCCAGTTCAACCAACAATAATTAATAATTTAAAATAATATTTAAAAACCACATTGTCGCCTCTAGAATGTCCCAGTAATCCATTATAATTAATAAATAAGAAAATATATTCAGAAGCCGCAACGGGCACTATACATAGACTGTCCCAGGTCAAACCCATAATATATGAATATATTAAGAATAATAATTAAGAAGCTGCATTAACCCCTCTAGAATGTCCTAGTTAACCCATAATATACAAGAATAATACTTAAGAAGCCGCATGGTCCTATTTAGACTGTCAAAGTCAGCCAATAAAAATTAATAATTAAGAAGCCGCATTGGCCCCTCTAGAATGTTCCAGTCAACACCATAATAAATAATAAATAAAAATAATACTTAAGAAGCCGTATGGGCCTATCTAGACTGTCCCAGTCAACCAATAATAAATAATAATAAATTAAAAATAAAATTAAGAAGCCAACATTGACCCCTCTAGAATGTCCAGTCAAACTCATAATAAAATAAGAATAATACTAAGAAGCCGCATGGGCCTATCATGACTGTCCCAGTCAACCAATAAAAATTAATAATTAAGAAGCCGCATTGGCCCCTCTAGAATGTCCCAGTCAACTCATAAAAATTAAGAATTAAGAATAATTTTTAATAATAATTAATGTAATTAATGAATAGTATTTATAATTATTAAGCCACATGGGCCTACATAGACTGTTCCAGTCAACCAACAAAAATTAATAAAGAAGAATAATAATTCAGAAGCCGAATGGGCCTATCTAGACTGTCCCAGTCAACCCATATTTAATAATTAAGAATAAACTATTCTTAATTATTAATTATTATGGGTTAATAAATAATATATGGATCTAGAGGTCGTCGAAGCAAGTTGGATTGAAATCATCAGGAAAGAGAATGGATTGGAAGAGAAAGAACAAGCAAAGTGTAAGGACAGAAGAACTTAATAAGGGCTCTGTTTCCATCTACTCCTTACACATTTGCAGGAGAGTTTAACTATCAATTTGGACTAAATCAGATGGCCAGTTAGTTTTAAAGAGTTTAAAAATTTTGGCAAAATGAGAAAAATAATTTACGATCTTTAAAATTCACTTTTAGATTAAAATAAGTAAATATTATAATTAATAAATAAATAATAATTGGGTGTGGAGCGTCATAACTTTTGATATCTGTTCTTTTTTGAAATTTTGGAATTTACAAGTCATTTGGCCATATGAATGAGAAAATCTACTTGGACTACGTTCTCGCATTGAATTTTCGACGCCTCCTGATCTTAGCCCAAACAGAAGGCGCGTCAGTTAATGCAGTTCCAGGAGCTGGGAGTCCTCCTCAAATGTTGCTTTTTCTTAACTATCAATGGATAATATAAATAATGAATAATAGTGACGCCTAGCTGAAAAGTTGATAATCATTAAGATTTAATATGTGTAGTGAGTGTGTGCCAGGCTAGAGATATATAGTGATGGAAAAAACTTTTCGAAAATTAGTGTTAAATCATAGTTAGCCATAGTAATAGTAGTGAATTAATAACAATAATAAAGAATACATAGTGATTAGTAGTGATTGATAGTGAAATATATTGAATTTGTGGTTTGAAATATTATTGTTTAAGTTTTAATAATATAATAATAGTGATAATGATAATATTATTTATGTATATGCTTGTGTATTTATTGTATGTATTTATATATGTATGTATATGTTTTTTTTTGTATTTTATATTTATTTATATAAAAAGCACCCGGTAGCTCAGTGGTAGAGCACTCGCCAAACAAAGCGAGGGTCCCAGGCTCGCAACTGATCAAGTGGGACAATTTCATGTATTCTCGTCCTTGGGCTTGGCTCCGTCCTGCTCGGACGTAATTGAGTACACCCCCTCCAGATTAGGCTCTGCCCGTGAGCGGCGGTGTTTATTTTTTTTTAAAAAAAAAAAAAAAAAAAAAAAAAAAATAAGAATAATACTTAAGAAGCATCATAGGCCTATCTAGACTTATCCCAGTCAACGAAGAAGAAATAATATATATATTATATATATATATTATATATATATATATATATTTATATATTTATATATAAAATATATTATATATATATATATATATATAATATATGTATATATAATAATGGTTTTAAATATAATATAATTATATAATAATATCTATATATATATATATATTAAATTAATATATTATAATATATAATATATATATATATATCATATTCTAGGTGGGCAAAGACTTGAAATTATATAATAATAATAATAATAATAATTAAAAATAATAATTAAGAAACTACATTGACCCCTCTAGAATGTCCCAGTAAACTCATAATAAATAAGAATAATACTTAAGCAGCCGCATGGTCCTTTTTAGACTGCCCGAGTAAACAATAAAAATTAATAATTAAGAAGCCGCATTGGCCCCTCTAGAATGTCCCCAGTCAACCATAATAAATAAATAGAATAAGGTTAATAATACTAAGAAGCCGCAATGGGCCTATCTAACAACTTCACGCCTATTCTATATCCTCAAAGCCAAAAATATACTTCCTCGTTGCTTTACGTTGCACCCTCTCCAGCATATCTGTCTTTTCTAATAAAGGTGCTAAAATTGTAGACAATATTCAAATACTGGCCTAACATATCTGTAATGCAGTAATACACGTAATACATAACTTTGCCTCATTTATGTATTGTAAAGCAATGGCAGCATTGTCATTGTTATTTCACTTTCATTTTCTATGTTTACGGTGTATCATTGCAATGGCTCATCAGAAGAAATTTGTAAATATGTTTGTAATTCATGCGTAAACGATAGCCAATGAAAACTGGTTTTCGAAACTTAACTTTTGAAACGTGAGTTTTGATTGGTCGTCGCTTGCAAGTCTGTAATAATAATAATAATATTATTATTATTATTATTATTATTATTATTATTATTATTATTATTATTATTATTATTATTATTATTATTATTATTATTATTATTATTAATATTATTATATTATTACTTATTATTATTATGTATTATGTTTAATGTTATAAAGTTACTGCGCATTATATAAAAATGTATATGGAAATTATATTTAATTTTATATAATGTGGAGCACACAATGTGTAAATTTGTTTGTCTTTCATGTTTCGGTTTTAGAAGAAAATTGAGATTTCTCGCGAACAGAGTTTCGATTGTAAAGAAATACCAATTTTCGTTCCTGCTGAAAATGTAATATATATTTGCTTTACTAAAATAACTAATAAATGGATACATCATTTTATTTATTATTTTAAGAACTATGATTGGACGGCTAAGCGTAGACTCATTGACGGAAATTTATATAAATAATAAATTTGTGAATATTTTATATCTTTTGCTCTCATCTGTTGTCAATCAAAGTGCTTACTGTGTTGGTACGCGCTTGTCGCCTTGTCTGATCGTTGTTATTATTTATTTTAGTGTGCATAGTCTTGTAAATCGTGGAAGTGTTTTATTTTGTATTTTATTAATAATTAATTGTGTTAATATTTTTAAATGCAAAAAGGTGTTGTAATTTTTCAATGTGGAAATCTTGTGGCTTAGTTTCTTGTAAAGCCAATAATGTTTTGAGTTATGTGTTAAATGTAATTTTGTTTATTCGTGTAAATATAATTTTTGCTTTACCGTTATAAGAGTGTCGTCTGTTGTTCACAATTTGCAAATGCATAATATCTGCGGTGTTGCCATAGGTCACTAGCAGGTAAGAGTATTTATTATTGATGTGTATTATTTTTGTAACGTGGTAAATATTCTTTTGTATTAGTAAACCTAAAGTGTTTGACAATTAAAGTTGCAATATTTTATATGTGAATGATTCTTAAAATCATATTTTATTTATTTGAAATTAAGATTTGTTAAATTACTAACCGGCAACTCTTTTGCTTTGAGACATCAGCTGATTCCTACCAGCTGTAATTGCATTCATTTGTTCACACTGAAAAACCGACATACTCAATAGTTGTCAAAATCTTTTAATTTTCAAGTTAATAGTTTAAATCATTTGCAAAGTCAGTTTGTCTATATATTATTTTCTTGATATACTTTATCCATTCATATATATAATTTTAACATTTATATATATGTATATTTTATATATATATATATATATATATATATATATATATATATATATATATATATATATATATATAAATGTATGGGCAAAGATTTATATGAACATTTTGGTAAAGTACTTATGTTGATATTTCATTTATTTTTCTTTGAGCATAATATTTAATATTTAATATATTTATATATATATATATATATATATATATATATATATATATATATAATATATATATATAAATATATATTTTATATATATATATATATATATATATATATATACTTGGTAGTTAGTGTTTGGTATTATATATGCGGTGCGTATGTATGCAGATATCTAAAGATATCTGGTTATATATATTCATGGATATATAAAACCTGTAGTTGTTGTTAAAGTATATATATATATATATATATATATATATATATATATATATATATATATATATATATATATATATATATATATATATATATATATATATATAATTGGTATATCTAGTACTGAAGGTTCTATAGTTGCGGTGCGTATGTATCCAGATATCTAAAGATATCTGGCTATATATTCATGGAAGTATAAAACCCAAATTGTAAGATCAGTACATCTTTCATTTTTTTTTTATTAAAATATTTCTAAAATTTTCCCAGTGGTTTCCTTCAATATTTCCAAACGTGTTTTTCTTTCATTTATTTAAGTATTCAATTAGTTATTGATTCAAGTCATAAAAGACTTTGGTTTAGTGGTCTAGAGATTGATCACAAATCGAGTTTATTCATTGATAAGAAAAGTACTATCTGAATTGTTTCACATAAGATAAAGAACTCGGTCAAACCGTTGTTACACTTGAAGAGTCTTCAAAGAGAGATAAGTCGGTGAGTTTAAATATAGTTTTGTTCTGCAACATTGCACAGGCCGGTAGCCCACTTAATAGAAGACTTAGATACTGTTACGATATAGGTTTGAGAATAAAATTGGTGTTAGATGATTGGATTGTCACGGGGGCCTGGCCAATGGGATTTGTTTTACAGTTCGAAGAGTAAGTTTATGACAAATAGTTTATGATCTTTTATCCAGTCACCCTACAATATCTATTATAAGCCATATATACAAAAATATATATAATTATGTTGTAGTCTGCATACTGAGAGTAGTATATGGTAGTATATATATATATATATATATATATATATATATATATATATATATAAAGATATAGATTAAGTCACTATAAAAAAATGTTTAAATTATTTAATTCAGGTAACTATTTTAAAATATTTTCCCTTCATAATTCTATATTTCTAAGGATGAACGGTCGAAATTGTGCAAAGGTTCGTTACATTTCATTAACAAAACTTTGTGATCAATGTGGAAGATGTTTTTATTGACATAACTCAAAATATTTTTGGTTACGGGAGTTTTCCCTAAAATACTAAGCAGGTCGATGAAGAAAAGTAAAATTAATTCAAACTTTCTGGATTTTAAGGACCAGCCTGATATATATATAGCAGCAGCATATATATATATATATATATATATATATATATATATATATATATATATATATATATATATATATATATATATATATATATATATATATATATATATATATATATATATATATATATATATATATATATATATATATATATATATATATATATATATATATTAGATCCCACTATTTATTATGAATAGCAACATATTGCTTTTACAATATGTTTACCACAGAAACATTAAAATCACCTCCAACCTTCAAGAACTAGATAACTAAAGAAATCGATCTCACAACACCAAAGTGAATGACTATCCCTAAATTCCTCTTATTCCTCTGTACATTAAATTTGGTACAGGGAAGAAAGTTCATCACCTAAAGAGGATTTCAAAGGTCATTAAACGCATTTGCCTTTCTTTGCGTTTCTCGAAGTCCATTAAACTTTAACTGACGAGAGAATCTGCAATCAAAGCGGGCCGCATGATGAATTTACAAATTAATTAACCAAACTCTTTGAGGAGTATATTTGGGAATACATAATGTGCATTCCTTTCATATTATTATTATTATTATTATTATTATTATTATTATTATTACTATTATTATTATTATTATTATTATTATTATTATTATTATTATTATTATTATTATTATTATTATTATTATTATTATTATTTTTATAATTATTATTATTATTTATTATTATTATTATTATTATTATTATTATTATTATTATTATTATTTTTATTATTATTATTATTATTATTATTATTATTATTATTTTTATTGTTATTGTTATTGTTTTATTGTTATTGTTATTGTTATTGTTATTGTTATTGTTATTGTTATTGTTATTTTTATTGTTATTGTTATTGTTTTTATTATTATTATTATTATTATTATTATTATTATTATTATTATTATTATTATTATTATTATTATTATTATTATTATTATTATTATTATTATTATTATTATTATTATTATTATTATTATTATTATCAAATATTATTATTATGCAAAAAAAATATTATTATTATTATCAAGGCCCCGAAACTACCGTGAACACACAACCCCACTATTCAAAAATTTGTCTATATTAAAACTTAATGATATTTACACCCTAACAGTAAGTAGTCACATCTTTAAATTCACAAACGGAACTGCAAATGATCTTTTGACTAACATACTTGTACAAAACCAAACTTTGAGAACAAACAATCTCCGTAGCACAAATTCCCTTACCTTAGACAAAGCAAAATTCACCCTAACGAAATCGCGGAGGGCCATCTCATATAAGGGCATAGAATTGTGGAATAATCTCCCTAAAAATGTACAGGAGTCACTCACCATTGGGTCGTTTCGTAGAAATATCAGAAGCTTCTTATTATCTAAATACTAACGAGGGCATTCCTACTCTCGTTAGGTCATATTCTACGACGGATGGTGATGATTCCTATAGCAGTTATTAATAATTTTTTGAGCTCTCATAGTTTCTCTTAGAATTTAAAAGTCAATGATGATAGCGGTTTGATGTTATGAATACCAATATAACTATTATTATTATTATTATTATTATTATTATTATTATTATTATTATTATTATTATTATTATTATTATTATTATTATTATTATTATTATTATTATTATTATTATTATTATTATTATTATTATTATTATTATTATTATTTGATTATTATTATTTGAAATATCCAGCGTTAGTCCACTCACATTGGACAATTTGAAGATATGACTTTATTTTGAACAAGGAAATCAAAATTAAATTTATAATAATACAATTATTGCAAATATAAGAAAAAGAAATGTGAAGTTTATAATTTATAATATATACCGTGTCTTTTATTCCTTCCCAAGTAAAAATGTTAAGGTAATTGGACTTTTCGTCACATTTTATATTAATATCCGGTCTATGTTTTCTTATAAGAATGGACTTGCTAGTTTAAGATCAGAAAATTCAATCTCTTTAATCAAAATTTTAAAGTGATTCAATATTTCATTGTTGTGTGATTTTGTATGTTCTACCTGCATATGATGTATCTTTCTTAGTCTGTACTTGTTTTGATATATACGGTGCCGAAGTGATTTCGTCGTATAACCAATGTGTGTGGTGCTAGATCCACTTTCATTTCAATAGATTTGATGGGCGGGCGACGTTGGGACACTCGACAGCAGATGGTGCGCTACGAACACTAAAGCGAGAAGATAATTTTGCGGGCTTATAATAGTTTCTAAAAGTGATTGTTTCATTGTTTTTATCTTTTACACGTTTTTTTAAAAATAATTTTCAGTTTTAACTCCTCTTCATATATTGAACCAACAACCACTTCGCTTTGTAATAGAATATCGAGTTATTATTATCATGTTTGTCTTTAGGATCGGCCAATATATTTAAAGTTTTTTTCAACATTTTTCCTACTAAATATTAAGGTAAACCATTATTAATTAATG
>JABUQX010086655.1:25000-27274 GCA_015478945.1 Trachelipus rathkii
GCGAATAGAAAGTGGTGATATGGAATTGAAAAAACATATTCAAGGACAGAAGAATACCGTCTGGACGTCTCCGATGATTCAAAATGAATTTATCAATTTGTGTGGAATTATCGTAAACAAAAAAAACATGATTATCGCGGATGCCAAAAAATTTGGTGTCTATTCCATATTAGCCGATGAAACTGTGGATTTATCAGGCAATGAACAATTATCTATAGGATTAAGGTTTTCGACCTTGAAAAAATGACTGTTCGAGAAGAATTTCTGGGGTTTGAAGTTCTTGAAGGGATGGATGGTAAAACCATTGCCAAAACGATTGATTCGTTTTAGAAAAGAAGGTTTGGATCCGAGTCTATGCGTTGGTCAGGGGTACGACGACTTCGCAACAATGGCAGGGAAAGAACATGGAATTCAAAAGAAACTGAGGGAAAAATATAAAAAAGGATTATATTTTCACTGTGTAAGCCATGCGCTTAATTTGGTCATTAATGACCTAAACATTATTCCGGAAATTCGAAATACTATTGCCACAATAAAAGACAAACTTTTTTAGAGACTCCACCCTGAAAAGAAAATACATTCCGAACTTGCCTAAACTTTGTGAAACCCGTTGGACTCAAAAATATAATAGTATTGCTATTTTCCATACAAATATGATAAAAATCGTTGAAGGGTTAGAAATTGTCCAAGGAACCCAACAATCAAACAAGAAAAACAGCTTTTCTATTATACTGTTCGGCAACAAGATCCAATTTCATTATTACCTTTTCCGCAATAGCCAAATATTTTGCTTTAGTTGAACCAGTGGCTAACATTATTCAAACAAAAAATATTGACCTTATGCAGTGCTCTGATCATGTCAAAGAATGTTTGAGGTTGGCGTCGTGCACTGCAAAACTGCTTGATCAAATAATTCATGATCTGCTCTTATCCACCAAAGTTATTACTGCTGAGTTATTAGTAGAACTTGCACCACCTAGAAAAGTACAATCCATAAAGCAAATTATCCTGCTGAAACATCTGCTGAATATTGGAAGTGTTCTGTACTTGTGCCTTATCTTGACTCACTTTCATCCTCTTTAGAGACTAGGTTTTCAGAAAAAAAAACGTGCCAGTATTTCATCTTTTTCATTTGCATCTGTTTCTTATGTTAAGCGTGAGAAAGCAAAACGCTTTTTCGAGTTTTATATCTTTATATCACAAAATTTCTACTTTGAACTGACATGGTATTCTTTGTGGCTTGATCCAAAAAAATCGAAAATCAAAAGTTGGAAAGCCTTCGGAACTTATGAAGTCATTAAAGAAGCCGACCGCCTTTTTTCTCAAATCAAGAAACCTATCTTTTAATTGCTGCTGGCCTACCCGTGTTACAAGGTCCATTGAATAGGTCTTTCAGCACTTCTGAAGAGTGAAAGACTTGGCTAAGAAAACACAATAAACACGACAGGCTTAATGGACTATGTGGATGAGTATTCATTAGACTATTAGTAAATGAAAGAATTGGAAACAAATGTAATTGCGAAATTCGCTGAAAATACAAGGCGTCTATGGCTAGTTCTGATTTAATATTAGTTCCACTCAATACTTCATACTGCCAACTCCCATTAATATTAACTTTACGTATCTAAATACTGTATTTTTTATTAATTTTTTTAACTACAATTGCTGTAGCTTGTTATCTTTATTTATTTTATAACCGAAATAACTATTTTTATCAATGGTGAACACATGAATAAATCATCTCCTTTGACGGTAAGAGTATCAATATCAACGTAACACACACACACACACACCACACACACACCACACCACACACACACACACACCACACACACACACACAGATATATATATATTATATATATATATATATATATATAATATATATTGATATATATTATATACTATATATTTATATATATAATATATTATCCAAACTTTACTCCCCTAAATGAAATCTGCTACGCCATGCAAACCAACACAATATGACATATTCTCATTCAAATATTTTAAGATATATAAATAAAATTGTTTCTCATTTTTAAATTTTTTACTGCCCTGAGATACATATTTTATTTTCCATGTTTAATAATTTCTATTATATTATTCATTATATAATATATTATATATATATCTATATTATATTATATATATATATTATAATATATATATATTATATATATATATTTATTATATATCTATATATATTATATAATTATATAATATTATTATATATTATAGGGTTATTCCAAATTATGGTAAAAATCTTTGGTAA
>JABUQX010086656.1:0-21483 GCA_015478945.1 Trachelipus rathkii
ATTAAGAAATATAAATATATATAATAGTACCTAATAATTATATTATATACAATGATCTAATGGTCTTCTCATAGCCCTTTAGGGAATATGAGGCCGGGATAGTCTGAGTGGTAGGTAGCTCTCTGACAAATCTAAGCTTTGGAACAAGTAATGACACGCTCGAACTGCTCTCAACCTACCATTCTTATTGGCTTATTGTACTTGCTTCTCTAAGTTCTATCACCATCTTGTCAGTTTATATCTTCAACCGTTTCTTCAGCCTCTTGATCGATGGAAACAACCTCTTTTCGTCCATTTCATTTAGTGTAATATCAGTGAGTGGATTACCTCTAGAGGTTACTGTATTATATCTCACAACATTTATTACCTACTTAAATTCATCAAACTTATATCCGTCGCTAGCAATGGACTTTTTTCGTAACTCTTGTTCAACTCTCCCTTAAGTACCGAATAACTCAATCTTTCAATGTCACAGATCCACTTCAATCTCAAATACAATTCGTAGCTATCTAAGACTCTTGGCCACTCCCGTTGTCGGCATAATTTAAGAAGGAAACTGTATGCCATGCCATTTACAGTGTCAATTGCCAGATCATGTTAGGATTCAAACCGATGTGCATTTCCAGATCCAGCTCTGGCATTTACTACAGTGAAACTAAAACAGCAATACGTATGTGAAATATCAATCTCTTATGTACCAATATCACTGACAGAGACTTCTTCACATCTATCGTCCCCTGCTTCGTCATTCAACTCCCCACTATAAACACTTTCGCCGGCTCATCCAGGTCTTCGATAATAGGCTAACTCTAATGATTACACCTGCTAGCATGAACAATAAATTGTGTCATTGTGTTGGAGGAACCCCACAATAGCAAACTTCAGACCCTGGCTGTGAATTTTTCTATCGCTCAGTTACTACAGTTCTTATGAAGGGAACTATGGAACATACTGTTTTAACATTGGGGTGATCCGTTCCACCCTCCTTTCTGGACCTAGTTGAGGCTAAGGCTAAAGAGAAAGAGGGACAAGGGAGCCAGTACTTTCTGGTGCCTGACATTGCTTTCTCTGCGACGTGACGTT
Source organism: Trachelipus rathkii (assembly GCA_015478945.1). Classification (NCBI taxonomy): domain Eukaryota; kingdom Metazoa; phylum Arthropoda; class Malacostraca; order Isopoda; family Trachelipodidae; genus Trachelipus; species Trachelipus rathkii. Next base: position 1,084 of record JABUQX010086656.1, read on the forward strand.
TGCGCCCTATTTCCGTATTATATAGGCATTAATAAACGCGCAGGTGCTCGAGAGACTGATCTCACCTATTTCTCACCCACGTACTGGCCGTTCCGAACCTCTCTACGTGAGACAACTAATATGGTGCCCTTAACCTCAACATGGACCGTATTATAATGTAGAATATTGGAAGGACTGGCAAGGAGTAATAAGCTCGTGCCCTTGGGCTGCTTCGCGGTTCTTTCCCAAGGCGCAAAGTCAGTTTGTGGAAACAATGCTTTAGATTGAGGCATTTTTCCTGTGCAGGTTATTCAATTTCCGTGGGCTCTTGTAAGGCCGCGTCTTTGGCCCAGCCTAGGAACTGCGGTCAGGCAGGGACACGGGATCTTAGTTCTTCCAGACTAGACTATTGGGAGCTTCGAATAGCTCTCCCACTCTCTTTGATCTGGTTCTTCTGCGTTATCTTTCCAGCTGTTTTACAATGCGTCCGACTCCAACCGTACTGACCTCAGAACAAAAGGTATATAGCGATAGGTAGTATATACAGTGATAGTAGCGCTGGATATATATAATATTACTTTATAGATATTATATATATTATTCAATAAGTCATAGTATATTATAGTATTATATATATAGATCGTGCTTATATATCAAGGTCTGTAATAATACTATAAATCAATATCTACTTTGTAAAATATATATAATATATTAGGGCGGTCCAATAAAAGAATAAGGATAGTATATAACTAAGGGCTTTATACTATAAACCTAACCGTTACGAACCAAACTGTGAGATTATGTCTTATAGTATCGTATTCATTCTAATATTAAATAGGGTCAGTACTGTACTACTAGCAAAACACTCTCACTAATAGGTTCTACACTGTCCGAGTATGTATATTTACGCTACTTAGTGTGAGTAGTCAAAAGCGTATAGATGAAAGTCATTATTTCTAAATGGTAGACTGAGCTTTCAAAATATATATACTCAAAGTACTTACATTGTCCATATATATAATAGCTATTCATCTGCAAAATTAAAACTGATACCCAAATGAAAAATACATGTCGAGTTTATTCAAATATATGACTAAATATTAAGTAGCGATAAACCTCTCAACCTACGTTGGCGTGAGCGTATTTATTATCCGTATAAACGACGTACGTCTGCGATATACTATTCAACACGTGAAAATAGATCCTCGAGATAGTAATAAATGAGCCTTTCTGCAGGGGCTAGGTTTAGTATTTCGGGCCGTAAGTAATGAAAAATAGGTATGATCCATAAACCTTTATAACTATTATAAGGTATATCTGAAAGTATCCCTTCCTCCTAAATGTAAAACCTTATTAGAAGCAAACTCTTATAAAAATAACAACTTAAACTACTTACAAACTATGTATGAATTACAAAATAATGAAATATAATGATAGATAGATATAATATATAGAGAAAGATATAAGACCTTAAATAAGTAATACTCATAATAATAAGAAGAAGAAGATATATATAAATAAGAAGATAATAATAAAAAAACTAAAAGAAAAAGAAAAAAGAAAAAATGAAAAGATTAAGAAGAGCAATTACTTTCTAGTACATCACATGAATCGCGCTGCATGGCACGCCGGTGTGAGGGGTACCAATAGAGTAATATACCTAGTATAGCCGATATTATAAGTAATATATATATAATAGTATATATTAGAATATAAAGGGTATAAGATTATATAGAGTATATAAGAGATAGTATATTAATAGTAAATATAGATATATAGATACTATAAAATTATAATATATAAACATATAGTAAATAAATATATATATATACATAGATAAGATAGATATATAAGAGATATATAAAGTAGGGAGCGTCAACTAAAGTTAGCAAGTAACAGATAACAAAAGCGTAAATACTATATATAGTGTGAACGTTTTAGGGTACTATAATGATAATATATACGCACATATAACGGCGTGAGGCGCTACATTTACGATATATATAGTGAGCTACGTATTATATAAACAATAGTACGTTTATGTATATATATAAATTAAATAGATAAATATTAGTAGTTAATAATATTATATAGCACAGCTTATTACCTAGTAAATATATAAGATATTAGGATCTTTTGCCTATTAAGGCACACCTTTATAGGACCTATATAAGTAGATAGGTATAGTAGATATAAGTAGTACCATAAGTCTAATATCAGTAATATATATGGAGCGTATAGTTTATAAACTAATTTATTATATAAGCTTCTATAAGTTCAAATACTATATATATATAAGAAGTACTAGAGTATCGTAATCAGTAATATTATTATATATATGAGAGAGAAGTAAAGACGGAGATAGAGCCGAAAGTGAAAATATGCGAGATTTACTGAAGAGTAGTTCTCAATGTCCAGAAAAATGAAAAATAAAGGAAGAAATTTGGACTCGAAAGTAAATAAATGGAATGAAAAACTGCGAAACTTTAAGAAGGCATTTGCATAGAATAAGCGAGTCCATTAAGGATAGACAAGGGGAAATATAGGCTCTAGTTTTCTTCAGAAGAATGCTTTATCTTTTGATACTTCTTCTTTTCACTCTAATTGAGAAGCCTCGAGTCACAGTGCTATAAATAAAGACGGAAACCAATTTTGGCTCTGTAACTAACCTTTAAGAAATTTGAAAATAATTTTCACGAATGAAATGATTTGAAAACTTTGATTTCCTTATCCCTATAGATACTAATATTGAAATCTCAAAGTATCGTCACAAATTGAGAACAGATAGGAAGGAAACTTTTGCTGGATAAGAGTAGAATTAGGGGATAACGCATATGCTCCACATGAATTATTATAAATTTATTCCCTAAACCACTTAGGAAAAGAGTCGGAAGCATCCGCGTTATCCTCTAAAACTTGTTACTCCCGATTTTTTTGATGTTTATTGCATTTACACAAAGCAGTTGCAGCGTTTATCGGTTTAACGATGCAAGTATACCAGACTCTTTAAAGTATATTATGGTTCAATTTGAGAATAAAGCTAAGTACGTTAAAGCTTCCTCTCCTGAATAAATTATCGGCTATTACGCTCATAGGGTATGGAATAGGCTATCAGCCTCGTCGAATAGACCAGGGTCCTCCGTTTGCATGCTGTCTCCATTAGTATAGATCTATAACGTCGTCCTTCAGCGATTTTGGTCATGGATTGAACGCGTATCGCCTCTCGGCATCATCAACCATCATGCGGTGTCCTTTTTATTTACTGGCGTGTGTACTATCCAACCTCATCGAAGACGAAGGTTATACGGTTCTGCACCCCTACGTATATTGAAGTGTGCCCGAGGCCCCCTTATCCCAAGTTGCTTTTTTGGCCTATCTTGAGCGTCCAAGGATTGCGGTATACTATAGGCTCAAGCTTTTGCTACTTGTTGTTATTATCGCATTTTTCCTCTAAGCAACCTGTATTCCAACATGGTCAATCGAATCTATGAACCGAAGCCATTGTACATGCCATCTCGAGCTGTCAAGCCCCCACTCTGATAGAAAAGTCTTTGCGGTGAATTGTTTTTGTTTCTAATGCGCTATGGTACGCACTGCAGCGTAATAGTGGGTCTGCGAAACGCGTTGCCTCAAGGGCGATGGCGAACGAGTGTCCTTGGCTGGAGGCTCGCGAGATACTCGGAATCATTAGGAGAGACTCTAGAGTGCCACTTCGACCCATTAGCTTGCGGGAATTCCATTTACATCTGGCGGTCGATTTTACACAGCTTGATTGGCTGTACAGAGAGAGTACCAGCTTCTTGAAGGTCGCGGGAACCCGTTTATGTGGAGGTCGGACCCGAGTGTGTGTTTGGGCCTTAGGCCAATGGCGTGCGACTCGCGAATAATTCCTCCACCGACTACGAGAGCTTTAGAAGACTCCTGGAAAATAATCGACTGGAGATCCAAAACGTGAAAGAAATTCAAGTACGTCGCGAATTTCCGGTCGGGGTTTTTTTCAATATTTTTATACAGATACAACTGTTAACGACGCTTCAAGGGCCCTCATGTGTCATTTTATTTCTTTATTATTATATTATTATATATATTATATATTATATATATATATATATATGAGTACCTGTGGCTAAAGCTATAAAAACTTAGCTATCTGCTATCCGCTATCCGCGGATAGTGATTTTAACTATTCGCATCCGCATCCGCGGATAGTAAAAAATTACCATTCGCTACACCTGCTTATATATATATATATATATATATATATATATAGTATATATATATATATGATTATATATATATATATATATATATAAATATTATAAGTTTATATATATATATATTGGGTATATATTGTTTTCAAACAGCAAGAACTCTCTTTAGTGTAAAAGAAATAAAAGATAAATATAAATATTAATTGTTTGTTTGAGAAAAAATTTCATATTTTATTCTATGCAAAATTATTTTGTCATATTGCTCCAAAAAAAATGGAAAAAATGAATTTGATTGACTCCTACCATGAATTTTATCGCATATTTATTATCGTACCAACCACTTTTTTTATGACGTTTTACTATTTTTTTTTAGTTTGATAAAATAAGGATGTGATTTTTCTAGCAATCTGGGCCTTTCTCGCTCGAGTTGCGGTATAATAGAGTGAGTGACTAATGGACTGGAGAGTGGATCTACGTGTTTATATACAGCTATGTTACCGGCGCAGTGCAGAAGTGCTACGGGTGTGAGGTGGAGAGTCTAAATGTTAAAATCTTGAATTTCTTTTCATCTTTGTGTACGTCACGAAATCTTTCGCAATTTTTCAACATCATTTAAATTTTCAGCAACTCAACCATTCCTGTACTCCTAATAATCAAGATATTTTCAATTCTTGTTGTTTTTCTTAAAGGACTATATTATAAATTCAAACAAACACCTAACAGGTTATTGGACCTGAGGCGCATACGAAACCTCAGCTAGCTATGAGGCCTGTTGTTCGTCCTCACTAATGCAATTTTTTGATAATGTTTAGCACACAAAGTGTTGATTTATTTTTAAATACAATTTTTACACCTAAATAAGTTTTTGTACATGAACTTCTCGAAATTAGGGTGATCGTCTGTCTAGCAGAGAGTTTGTCGTCCAGGAAACGAAGAGGGCCCATCGTCAAACGAGCTTCGCTGGTGGCTTATGAAAATTTGGTACTTATGTTTAATTAACATTGGTGGAAAGTGTGAGCTGATATCCATGCGAGTGGTTAATGATACATAAATTGTAAACGAGAAATCTGATAACACTCGATGGAGACTTTTATATATTTTAAGAATTGGAATAAAATTTGAATGAAGATAACCTGAAAGTCTGGCTACCGTCTAATCCGAAGAAATTTGCGCAGTTAGATATTTTATCTGTAAAAATATGTTAAGTAATTGTCAATATATAATTTATTTTTGCAATTAAGTTGTCTTTTAATATATATATATATATATAATATATCATATTTATATATAGTATAGATATATAGGTATATATTAGTATATATATAATATATATATATATATATATATATATATATATATATATTATATATATTAAAATATTATTATTATATACTATTTTATATATTATATATTAATACTTATACTAATATACTATATATATATTATATTATATAGTAGTATATATATAGTATAATCAATATATATATATATATATATATACTAATGATAAGTGATAGAAATACCGTAGTAATGCTGAAGGTGAGGAACAATAGTTAGGAGTGAGGAGAGATAGTTGTCGTCGTTACGGAAAGGTGAGTAGTATCAGCCTATTTTTTTGGTCATGATGGCTCCACATACTCATAACAGCCGTGAACGTGCACCACACAATCTTACTGTATGTTCGGAGGTTATTATTCTAAAGAGACAGAGTATGTGGAACTCGCTCTTATATATATATGTATATATATATATATATAATATATATATATATATTATAATATATATATATATATATTTAAATATATTATATATATATATATATATATATAATATATATATATATATATATATATATATATATACTATAGCTCACCTAAAATAGATATTCACTGTACTAGGTATAGTGTATGCGAGGATGCGGACCTAAGTTATCCCTCTTATATCATTGGGTAGTGATGGTGGTGAGAGTGATTGCTTACTCCGTGCCTCCGCAAACGTTGAGTATCAACTCTCACTCACTCATAATAAGATCAGACCTTCAGTGTGTGCAGGTGATTCAAACGCTGTCGCTTACGGTCATCTGGTGAGGCATAGTATAAGGACGGACGGGAGTGAGATTATAGATTTGTACTTCTTAGTATATACATTGTGGGTCGAGAGAACGGTTGTTGGCCTGAGATATTCACGCTGGTTGCAGAGCAGTGTGAGTCATATAGAGGTTCGCTGCGCGACGTCTCACTCTAGTTGTGTCGGTTAAAGAGTGGCGAGGGTTAAAGGGCTCTGTGGAGCGCTGGGTGGATGAATTATTTGAGTATGCAGTATATGTCTGGCTAAGTGACAGATGCCAGATTCTACGCCAATCTGGCATAACCTATGTCATATTTGGTTATCTTCTTAGCGATATTGGCTTTTTCATTGACCAGAAAATTATATATTTTTTCCCGTGAGTCCGATTTTGAGAAGGGTTTTGAGGCCGGCATTCGCCATAATTTCCATCGATTTTAACCGGCAAGTTCCCGCGTTTTTTCGGATTTCAAGCCGTGTTTTTTAACGCTTGAAACTCATTTGGGGTTTTCGAGGTGCGGTGATGCGTTTTCCTGAGGTTCTGAAACCGGTTCAACAACACCAAGTCAATAGCCGACATGACTTGAAATTTTGTAAAGTTTGATAGATTTTGACGCTTGAGTTGTCCAGTTATGGGTTTTTGGGGTTATGGCGTTTTTGGTTTCGGAGAAGCCGTTTTTGGGTCGGTGAGGCGTTTGGAACAGGGAATTCCAATCAGTCAAATGCCGACATGACTATTTGAATTTGCCGTAAGGTCAATTCAGATTTTGAAAGCTGAAGTTTTTTTAAGTGTGAAACGCGCTGTGATCATATATGATCGTCGGCTGAGTTACACGTCTCGCACTCTCTGGCAGTTTGGTGGCATAGCAGACATTCAAGTCACAATTGCGACATGCCTTGGATTTCTCTAAAGTTGTTAGGTTTTCTACGATTGATGGGTCAAATTAATGGTTATGGAAGGCGGTGCTGGTGGAAGACCAATTTTCGAGTCAGGTTGGCCAATTATTGGAGTTTTAGAGGGCTGGAACAAGTATAAGAGACTCGTGCGACGGTTCTGTGGAAGGCCTTATATACACATAATGGAAACGTCACGGATTATATAATCCTTACTATAAACTCTCCGTAGTTATTGAATTGACAGGTGCGACTCACGTATATACACCAGAGTGGTATGTAGCCATTTGTTCACCATAGGCGTAGAGTATTGAGCGCGACTTGTCTCGCTAGTCATGCAACAAAACTTTGAGAGAGTATGAGACGTTAAGTGACAGTGTCGGGATGAGAGGCATCATAATATCTTCATATAAGGCATCTTTCTGTAGACGAGGTTTACATCACCGTGCATGCTCCATAGGGGATGCTAACCGCCACATAATGCGTAGAATACTTGACGGATACGAAGATGAACTCGTAAGTATTCAAGAGAATTAGCTGCGCCTCTGGTGAGGATCTGATGAGGTTATGCTCGCGTCGCACGCGCAGGCTAGTACAAAGGTGAGCACTAAGCCCTCATGGTGTTCGAGTGCTATGCCCAAAACTTTTGGAATATTGACATAGAACGTTGAACTTTGGATACACCTTTACTTAGCGTCGGCCGAAAATGTAAAGAAATACAAAAAAAATAAAAAAAATAAAAAAAAAAATTAAAAATTAAAAAAAAAAATTTAAAAAATTAAAATAAATTTAAAAAAGTTGAAATTTTTTATTCTTTTTATGTTTATAACATAAAAATTTGCATTTTTTACATACTCTAAAAGCAGTCAATCAGTAAATCATTAACCCTACCCTCCCCCACCCTCCAATGCATTTATTGATTACTGATCTTATTGATCTTATTGAACCAAGATCCATATTTTTACTAAAATTGTTATTGTTTACATACCCTAAAACAGAAATCAGTAAATCAGAACACCCACCCTATGCCCAACCCCACCCCTCCGTTGATAAATTGATCTATTTTGATCTACTTGATTCAGGTCATATTTTTTACTAAAACTGTTATGTTTTTACATGCCCTAAAGCAGTAAATCAGTAAATCAGTAAATCAACCCACCCACCCTACCCTCTCCCACCCCTCCATGATTTATTGATCTATTGATTCAAGTCATATTTTACTAAAATTTGCATTTTTTACATACTCTAAAGCAGTAAATCAGTAAATTAATCCATCTACCCTACCCTTCCCCACCCTCCATGATCTATTGATCTATTGATCTATTGATCTATTTAATCAAGTCATTTTTTTACTAAACATTGTTATGTTTTTACATTCATATAAAGAGCAGTAAATTCAGTAAATCAATAAATCAAAACCTCAAAACTACCCTCACCCACCCCTCCATGATCTTTTGAAACGTATTGATCTATTGATTCAAGTCATATTTTGTATAACATAACAAAATTTTTATTCTTTTTATGTTTTATAACTTAAAAAATTACATCTTTTACACACCCTAAAAGCAGTAAATCCGTAAATCAAACCCAGCCAATCCCACACCCCTCCATGATATGTTGATCTATTGATTCAAGTCATATTTTTGTATAACATAACAAAATTTTTTATTCTTTTTTATGTTTATAACGTAAAAACGCGTTTTAACACACTCTAAAGTAGTAAATCAGTAAATCAAACCACCCACCCTACCCTCCCAACCCATCCATGATCTATTGATCTATTATCTATTGATTCAAGTCCTATTTTTTTAACTATAAATGTTATGATTTGCATATCTACTAAGCAGTAAATGCAGTAAAATCAAAACACCCTCCGGTACCCCTCCTTCTCAAATGATCTATTGATCTTTGTTTTCATTGTCACAATTTTCGAAAATACACTTTGAAGCCTGTAAACAGCATAAATTCAAGTTCTTTATGCAGTGACCAACGAATATATGCTACGTAACAAAGTTTTTCACATTCAATTAAGCTAGACATATCATCACTGAATTACAGAATATAATGTGCAATGACAACCTAACACAGCTTAAGCAAGAATAAACTGTTAACATTTAACAAAGTTCCACACATTAATAACAGTAAAGTAACTAACATATGCTTACAAGAAACGTAACTTTTTCACACTTTATCAAGCATAGTCTCTAACATATCAATGTTGATTTTAGATTATCCGGTAATATTTAGCAAATATTTATCATAACTTTGTCTATTATGCATAACTGATTCAGCAAGTATATGCTACCTTAAAAAAAGTTTTTCATATTAATAAAGCTTATATAGCATCACTCTGAACTAAGAATATAATGCACAACGACAAACCTACACACCGTAAAGCAGCCATAAATGGCAGCCATTAACAAAGTTTCAGTCATACTTAAAACAGTAAAGTAACTAACCCTGCATACAAAACGTAACTTACTCCCACTTTGTCAAGCATATCTCTAACATATCAATGTTAATTTTACATTAGCATGTGATATTTAACATATTTATCATAACCTTGTCTAATTATCATACTGATCAACGATATATGCTAACATAACTAAGTTTTCACATTAATAAAGCTTACATAGCATCATCTGAACTAAGAATATAATGCACAACGACAAACCTAATATACCTTATGCAAGAATAAACTGCTAACATTAACAAAGTTCCATACTTAACAGCAGTAAAGTAACTAACATAGCATACAAAAACGTAACTTATTCCCACTTTGTCAAGCATATCTCTAACATATCAATGTTAATTTTGCATTAACACAGTAATATTTAACAAATATTTATCATAACTTTGTCTAATTATCATACAGACCAACGAATATATGTTAACGTAACCGTTTTTTACATTAAAATAGTAATGTCTAGCAAATATTTATCATAAACTTACCTAACTATCATAATTCCCAACGAATAATTGCAAACTATAACAAAATTTTCATCCAAACATTAATAAAAATGAGTTCTTTGAATAAAATTCTATAGAAAGTGTAATAGTTTACTGATCCTAAAGCAGTAAATCAGTAAATCAGTAAATCAAACCATCAGCCCCTCCCCTCCCATCCCACCCACTCTTCCATGATCTATTGATCTATTAATTCAGATCACACTTCGAGTATCATTTCGGATAAACATATCATAAAAATAAAGTTCTTTATATACTAGCCAACGAATATATGCTAGCGTAACAAAGTTTTCACATTAATAAAGCTAACATAGCATAACCCGAACTAAGAATATAATATTCAACGACAAAACCTAACACACCTTAAGTCCGAATAATATATAACATTAACAAAGTTCCGTACTTAACAACAGTAAAGTAAAACTAACACGCTTACAAACGTACTATTCACCTTTTTCAAGCAATCTTCTAACATATCAATGTTATATTTAACAGTAACATGGTAATAGTCAACAAAAATTCCATCATAACACCATAGGTGTCACGAGGTGAGGAGAGGGTCACGAATTTTTCAGCGAATATATGCTTCGTAACAAAGTTGTTTATTTCATCATGTGCGTACTACTCCTCACACATACATCCGAAGTGGCTAGGGGTATTATATGGGACGCCACTCAGTGCGAAGGAAAGAATAACCAAAGTTTGTCCAAACATACATAAAAATAAAAAAGTTTTTCAAGAGCATAACATAAAAATAACTTCTTTGAAAAAAATATCATAGTAAAGTGTAATAGTTTCTTAACTGATCTTTAAAGCATAAATCAATAAAGTCAGTTAATCAAATCACGCAGCCCTCCAGCTCCCTCCCCACCCGCTTCCATGATCTATTGATTATTGAGTCAAGTTAATTCAACTCATATTTCGGGTATCATTTTGGATTAAGCATAACATAAAAATAGGTTCTTTATATACTGACCTGCAAATATATACTAACGTAACAAAGTTTTAGCATCAATAAAGCTAACATATCATAACCTGAACTAAGAATATAATGTACAACGACAAACCTAACCCCACTTACGCTGACGAATAAACAGCCAACATCAACAAAGTTCTATACTTAAACAACAGTAAATAACTAACATTGCATACAGATACGTATCTAACTATTCACACTTTTTCAAATCATATCTGTAACATATCATTGTTTTTTTACCTTAACAGGGTAATATTTAACAAAAAAATTTATCATAACCATCATAATACATCATACTGACAATGAATATATTGCTAACGTAACAGTTTTTCCCAATCAATAAAGCTAACATGGTCGTAACCTGAACTAAGTATATAATATACAACGACAAACCTAACATACCTTATGTATGAATAATCTGCTAACATTTACAAAGTTCTTTACTTATCAAAGATAAAGTAGCTAACAGTTTTGGAAGGAGGGTGAATGTGGGACTTAACAAGGGAATAGGAAGCTTTTTCTGAAAGGGAAGCGCAAAAGGATAAGAATGAGAGTAAGGGGAATCTGCAATAGAATAATGAATAGGGGATGGTGCTTTTGGTAACTGATGAAATGAATGAGGAGAGTGTGGAAAGAACACTTCAAAAACCTGCATAACATTGCAATGATGAAGAGGTGATAAGTGAATATGTGTAGGTTTGATGTGGTAAGAAGAAAATGGGTTTTTAAGGATGAGGTAATTAGTAGAAGGGGGTAATAGGTAAGGTGAGAAAGTTGAAGAATTTTAAATCTGGCAGGTAAAGATGGAATTCACTAGTAAATGAATCAAGAATAAGGCGAGATGGTGATGAATCGATTTGGAAGTTTATGTAATAAGAGTTTATGGAAGGGTATAGTTCCGAGAGATTTATAGAGAACATCAATAGTCCCCTTATGTAAAGGGTAAGAGGGATAATGGGAACTTTAGGAACTATTATAGGGAAATTGTTTATTGAGTGTTGTATGGAAGATATTATGCTAGTATTTTGGTTGAAAGAATGCGTCGAGTGATAAAGGACTGATTGTTGAAAAACAAAGTGCATCTTAGAAGTGGTAGAAGGATCTGTTGACGCAAAATTTAAATGGAATACAAATGATTGAGAAAAAGGAAACGAAAGAAATAAATTGTTATTTAAGTTTTATGGCCTTGCCAACAGGCGTATGAAAGGATTAATCAGGAAGTTCTGTGGTGTTAGTGATATTGGTGTTGGTGGTAGGCTTGCTGAATGGAATCAAAAGTATGTAGTGAAGCGTAATGAAACGTGTGTAAGAATAACTGGAGTCGAAAGTGATTCGTTAATATTAATAGCGGCGTGAGGCAGGGATGTGTTATGTCTCTTTGGTTATTTTATTCGTATATGAATAGGGTTATGAAGAATTAGAGGATGGGGGTGCCAAGGGCAAGGTGTTTAGATGCTGGAGAGATGGAGAGAGAGAGACGGGTGACCTGCTGTTTTGTGGCAGAGGATTGTATTTTTTGTTTTGAGACTGTGGAGAGAGTGAGAGGAGATTGGTAGAGGGTTTGACAGGATGTGTCACACGCGCACGCTCTCTCTCGCCACGCTCACACACTGTAAGATAAGAATTAAGATTATGGTTGTAAATACGAAGAGTCTGCTGTGTGAAGTCATGTTCGATGGTGGGCAACTGGAAGAGGTGTCTGAGTTTAAATATTTAGAATATGTTGGATAAAAAGGGAACGGATGACGCAGAAAGTAGCAGGCAAGTTGTGAATGGTAGGAAGGTGGCTAGTGCAACTAAATAATTGGTGGATGTGAAGAGACTAAGTCTTTAGTGCGCTAGGCTTTTGCAAGAGGGTATGTTGTTACCTGTGTTAATGTATAGTAGTGAAACTATGATCTGGAATTAAAGGTATAAATTTTGGGTACGAAGTTTTCAGATGGGCAATCTTAGTTGTATGTTAAGTGTGAGAAGAATTGATAAAATGAGGAATGAAAGCATGATGGAGATGTGTGGTGTGAAGAAAGGCGTAAATGAGAGAATAAATGAGAATACATTGAGATGGTTTGGTCATAAGGAAAGGATGGATGCTAGTCGGTTGGTTAAACTATGTATAGTGGTGAGTGTGCTGGGAATCTACCGGCCTGAAGACCAAAGAAAAGTGGATTAAGTCAGTAAAAAGAATGGCCTGAAAGAGAGGAATGTGAGTTTGGCTGAGGCAAAAAGAAAGGTGGGGCGGAGTTTTGCGAGGGGGTAGGAATGTGGGCTTTGCCCAGGGGAGGAACCCCACATTGACGAGATACCACAGTGAGAGTCCGCCTCAGTCTCGGGAAACTTCTAGGATGAACTTTCCTGATTGGGACGAGTTTTCACTTAAGGGTACAGAGGGGATCGTAAAGGGGGCTCTCTCTTCGACTTGCTTCATTTTCTTCTACTACTTTTCTGTTCCGATGTATTATACGCTTCTCACCCTTGAAGATTATACTTGGGTAGAATGATATATATATATATTATTATATATTATATATATATATATATAATATATATATATATATTATATATATATATAATATATAAAAAATATATATATATAAAATTATTATATAATATAGTATATATATATATATATATATATATTATATATATATTATAGTAGTAATGCTAACGAAAGCAAAGGGATGGGTATATCTCGGGTACCCCGTACCCCAGCGTCTTACGTGAGGCATTTTGGGCATCTCCCTGGAGTGGCTACCTTTTGGGGTACTTTTCGCGTCTAGGACTCCACCCTGGGGGCTGGTCCCCCCTGGGGACCATATTCTTATTGCTTCGCCATGAACATGCGTGAGTCATGTGTACTTGACCTACATGCTCACGTACTTTGCATGAGCGTTTTCTTTACCCCACCCCCCTTTGTTATCCCTACCCCCCTATGAAGTATTCAGCTTATAGGCTGGACCAGGGCTCGAGCCCTGATCAGGGTCTTCTCTGAGTGGATTTTGGTACACTACAAGGCGATGGGCAACTTTGGGTTACTTTTCATCACCTGGCATTTTACTTCGGGGGCCGGTCCCCCCTGGGGTCCCCTATTTCTATTGATTCGCCATGTACGTGAGTGAGAGGGTGTGTGCATGAGCACATGCTCATACACATTCACAAGCATTTTTCACCCTATCTTCTTTTGTTCAGCCGCTACGCCCGAGCTACTAACCCATGTGCGTGGCGTAGCCACGTCTTTCGTCAAGTACATACTTAATATTTCCGGGTGGGCGGGCTGGTTTGCCTTCGCGGTGATCCGTGCTTTAAGCTATACCGAGCCCGCCAGCCGGAGTCGCCATCAGCCTGCCACAGCGCAGCGCAAGCAGCCCCCCGGGCGCGAACCGCCAATGGTATACCTCGAAAGCAAAGATATATTTCTCCTCTAGATATCTATATTCTAAATCATCCCGGAGAAATATATATATTATATATATATTAATAGTATTATATTATATATATATATTATATGATTATATAGAATTTATTTATTTTGTTTTACTAAAAAATTTATGCTTTTCACGTTTATAAGGTAAAAGTTTACGTTTTTACATTACCTAAAGCAGTAAATCAAATAAATCAACAACCACCATCCGAACAACCCTTTATATCTACAATTTTCAAATGTATTCGACCCTTGATCAACAAGTCATATTTTTTTAATCTAATCTTTTGATGACTTTGCATGTCGATACTTAAAAATTTACGTTTTTTAACATACCTAAAGACGTAAAGGCGTTGCGCCAGGGGGGTCCCCCTCTCACCCCCTCCTGGCGGCACGTCTTTACGTCCTTTTACGGTTTTAAGGTTTTACGTCCTTTAGTCCTTAGGTCGTAAAAAACGTTTTTTTCCTACCCTAAGGATGTAAAGACGTATGGCAAGCTCTGTGGTGATGGGGTCCCCTCACACACCCCTCTTGCGATCGTACTTACCGTCTTTACGTCTTTAACGTCCTTTACGTCCTTACGTCTTTACGTCTTTACAGTCATATACTGTTACAAATCACTTTTTGTTTTGAAACTGGTGTGTGTGTGTGTGTGTGTGGTTGTGTGTGCTGCTGTGTGTTGTGTGTGTGTTCTTAAAATTGTACTAACCAATTTGTAGTGACATCATAGCCAGATCAAATGAGACAGAGGATAGCTAAGCTAAACAGCTTAGGATATATTATATATATATATATATATATATATATATATAATATATATATATATATATATATATAATATATATATATTATATATATATATATATATAATATTAATAATATATATATATATATAATATATATATATATATGAAGATGAAAAAGATGGGATGTATCGGTGCTTAACAGGTTTATATGCGTTTTCAGTATTCGCTAATGAGTTCCTAGCTGAATGATGAAGTAAAAATGGGGGTATAGAGTTGAAAAGAGATAGGAGATAGAGGTACTAGCACCGAAAAACTTGCTTATCGACTTTACTCTATCAAAGATGTATGTAGTTAGAACTTTTATACGTAGATTCCTATATTTTATTTATTGAAAACTTGTTTCATTGTTAAAGTTTTTGTTTTTCAAGGAAAACGGGTTTGTCAAATCTTTCAATAAAAAATATGTTTTGTGACCCTAAAGCAGTAAAAAAATACCCGCGAGCCCCCCCCCAATGGGGGCGCCTCCCCAAACTCTGTCCATACCGTATTTTACTCTTTATGTTTTACTATACTTTTTACGTTTATGGTCCTAGTTATAACATTGGCTGTAGTAATAGTAGTAGGAGTAGTAGCGTAGTAGTAGTAGTGTAGTAGTAGTAGTAGTAGTGGTAGTAGAGAATCACAGTGAAGGATGACATGGTAAGAGGTAATGTACAAAGATCCCAAAGAACCAGGATAGCTAATATATTATGACATAAAACATCTACATCCAAAACTACCAAGCGAACAACACATGTGACATCCAACAAACAAAAACGAGTCCAAACCACAACAACAAGAACACCAACAACAACACAACAACAACCAACAACAACAACACCTACACTCAACAAAAACTTAGGGTTCACAACCTATTCATTTATAAAAATATAAACAATTATGGACAGCGAATAAACGTTGACATTAATAAAATTCTCCAATGAAGCTAACCCTGACAAACGTTTCAAACTTTATAATTTTCTACATTAGCTATATTTTTCAGACTCGAGATATTTAATAAAGTCAACTTATTTTTATGTTTCGTACGGAAACATTTGCAGTAAAAACAGTTTTTACTGACCCTTAAGGACTTAAGCAGTTGGGTAATAGCCCTCTCTTGCAGGGATCCATCCCACCGCTCTCTTCTCCGACCCAGGCTTCCTGTTATAGTTTACGTACTGTGTGTTGTCACCATTTTCTAATCATGGAAATACATAATAATTATAAAGATTCTTACTACCTAGCAGAGCGATACTTAACAGAAGTAAAAGATGCTATGTTACATCAAACATTATGCTAGAATGGATACAGAGTTCGACTAACGTGGTAGCGATATGGTAGTGCAGTAGTGTAGTAGTAGTAGTAGTAGGTGGTAGTAGTAGTAGTAGGCAGTATAGTAGTAGTAGCAGTGGTCGTAGTGGTAGTAGTGGTCATAGTAGTAGTAGCAGTAGTAGTAGTAGTAGTAGTAGTAGCAGTGGTCATAGTAGTAGCAGTAATAGTAGTAATGGCTGTAGTAGTAGTAGTAGTTATAGTAGAAACTTATTACTATTAAATATATCACCCCTACTCTATTCAATCGTATACATTTTATATTTTCACTAAGCTTAAACAAGGGTTTAAATTGTAACATTTTAATAAAAAGTTTTTTCCACCTGAAACAAACCTCGAATCACTGAAGCTTGCTTAAAACTAATCTTAATTCGTATCAGTGAATGACATACCCGACTGCGATTGGGCCGTTAAGCCTAATCACAGTGAAGGATTGTTTGATAAGAGTTCCCAAAACATAGATAGCTGAAGAAGAAGAAGATGAGTCATCGGAGGCTCTGGTTCAGGAGCCTGAGTCGGAGCCAGACTGGAATTCTGGATCCTGAGTCGGAGCCGGACTGGAAGTCTGGCTCCAGACGCGGCTCTGAGTCGCAATATTACTAAGCAGACGCTGAAATATTTTCTACTTGAGATGTTATAGGGGCGAAAAAATGGTGATATATATATATATATATATATATATATATTATATATAGTGATATAATATAATATATATATTATATATTATATATATATTATATTATATTCTTATATATATATATATATATATTATATATAATTATATATATATAATGTATAATATTATATATATCTATATATATATATATATATAATATATATATATTATATAATATATATATATATATATATATATATATATATTAATATATATAAATATATATATATATATATATTATATATATATACGTATATTATATATTATATTATATAGTATATATATTAGTATATATATACTATATCTAGTTAATATACTAGAGAAGTACTCACGAATGTATGTTATCTAACTTATAGATATATTGTCACTCACAACTTTATTATTGAGTCGAGTATTAGGACTACACCTGACAGAATCGTACGGTGAATGTCGATGAAACACTCATTATGAAGGTTAACTCACTATTAGACTCGCGTACTGTAGGGTACGAACGCACTGATATATTAATATGAGAAATAAGCTATTATACTAGTTGTTTTTAGCGGAGCCTTTAGTATGATTTGGACAGTTATATACAAGCTAGTGAGTTTATTGATCCCTTGATACTACGATGGAGCAGAAGCTTGATAACGGTAAGCATGGAAACTTAGCCGCTATCCTTTAGAACATTTGCAGAAATAGTATATATATATTACCGTGAGATGACACGGAGCAGACTACCTCACTGAGAATCGTAAGTAAGATCATGTCGTTAAAGCACGATCATAAGATGAATGTCTATGTATTGGAGTAAGATGATTGCTAGCTCGGAGGTCACTAAGGCCCTGGTGGACTCCCGGTATAACGTGATAGTACTACATGCACCTTGACTATCTCTCTTGTGTGGCGGCTTAGCTAGAGACTAGACGATACAGTGAAAATATATATCGATAGAGTCACTCACTCTCACGGGTTAACACTGATAAATATTATATATATATTAGAGTGAACTTACGACAGCGAGTATAAGCTACTCGCTTTGAGGTGAGGTGATATTATTACATTGAGAGCAAATTATATTATATACGATAGTGTAGGTGATAGATGTGTTCAGTGCGCGTTAGACTAGCAGCGGTCACATGAAGGTGGAGATCTTGAAGAACCTGCCTAAGTGGTTTCAGTCCATTTGTCTCCTTCTTCCCTCTGTCGAAATTATAAAGAGGAGAGGTCAAGTCGCTCGTCTGAAGTTCATCCGCATCTTCCAATGCTTTCTTCCATCTTTTCTGCGGCCAAAGACGTGGGTCTTGGCGCACAGGCATCCATTTCGAGCATCCTTCTTAAGTCCAGTTCCTCCTGCCATTGCTCTTGATCAGTGCCATAACCATCTTAGTTGATTCTCCTTGTGAGCGCACTCAAGTTAACGTTTATTGTTACATGGCAAACGCTGTGTCCAATGAATGAGTCAAAGAGATTTTACTCTCCATCAGAGGTATTCGAACACTGAAACTCAGCGTTGCTGAGTAACAGTAACCGGACGCTTTAACCACTAGCGCCCTTAACATTCAACGAGGATGTGAGAGGTGGCAACTCGTTATGCGGCGTGTTGCATATAGATTCTTGGAGAGATGACGGTTCTTGCAGAGGTAGGTGAGGTCAAGTTAACAGTCTGTCAAATTATAGTAGAGTGGTGACAAGAAGGAGTAGCAGAGTTCGAGTGGAACTTGTTAAGCACATTACATCTCTACATATACCTTTCTGGGTGTAGCGAAGTGTGATGAACACGTTAGAAGGTGCACGATCGATTATAATGATACGATGATGCTTGGACGTGCCCAAAAAAGAACGTTTCATGCGTAGTTTTTAAAGCTCCCGGTTTTTAATAGCAGTTATTGATCCATTTTTCTCAGCCTATCTCTCAGGGTAACCTCTCGACCAATCTCTGCACCCTCACTCTGGCGCCTTCCATTCTTCTCATTGTCTTGTGTTTAGTGGTCCGTATTCCGATCCAACTACACTAGTTTTTTTTTTTTTTGTAGTTTTTTTTGTTTTTTCTAGTGTTTTTTTTGTTTTTTTTGTTAATTTTTTTTTTTGCTAGTTGTTTTTTTTTAATTTTTTTTGTTGTTTGTTTTGTTTTATTTTTTTTGGTTTTTGTTTTGTTTTTTTTTTTTGTTTTAGTTTTGTGTACAATAGTAGTTTTTTTTTTTAGTCTTTGTTGTTTGTTTTCGTTTTTTTGTTTTTTTGTTGATGTTTTAGGTTTGTCTTTTTTTTTTTTTTTTATTTTGTTTTGTGTTTTTTTTTTTTTTTTTTTAAGTTGTTTTTTCGTTTTAATTTACTTCGTCTCAAGATCACGGGGTCATCCAGAGGAGTTTCTACTAGTCTTTTCATAAACCTGTATGGAACTTACTGTCTTTGCTCGCGAAAACCTTTAAAATCCCATAGGCCATCTTATTGACCGGCCAAACTTTAGTGTTTTTGTTTTTTTTTATTTTTTCTTTTTTTTTTTTTTGTTTCTCGTGTCATAGAAGTTTTTTTCGAGAGTTATGATTTGTTTTTGAGTTTTTTTTATTCCCTATTGTTTTTTACTTTTCGTGCAAGTCTCTGACATAGTTTAGGTTCATAGAAGAGGGAACCATGTCATATTAATTAATGACTTAGCACTAGGATAGGGCGAAGGGGCCAGGGACTACACGTGCTCCGTAAGTTCTCGTTTTATCTTTAATTCTGTTCTAGTTTTTGTTTTGTCTTTTTCTGTAGTGTTTTTTTTGTTTTTTTTCATTTATTTAGTTTTATTTTTGTTATTTTCTTTTTTGTTTTTTTTCGTTTTTTTTTGTTGTTTATTTTTTATTTTTTTTTTTTTGTTGTGTTTTTGTGTTTTTTTTTTTAGTTTCAGTTATTTACGCCTTACAATTTGATAATGTATTCCTTATTTTATGTTACATCATAAACCCCACTATTGTTTTTTAGTTTGGTTGTTGTGTTTTTTTTTCATGTTTATAGTTTCTTTTATAGTTTTTCATCAAGTTTTTGTTAATTTTCTTTTTGGTTTGATATGTGCGGACTCAGCCATCGAGAGGTTTTAATTATTAGTGTTAGTTTCTGTTTTATTTTTTATCTTTTGTTTT
>JABUQX010086657.1:0-20931 GCA_015478945.1 Trachelipus rathkii
AGAATGACTCCTTTACCAAAGCTGTTTAAAGATTTGGAATTGCCAAGGTAGTTGCAATATTAGCATTAAACAATAATGAAAATATTGTCTCGTCTGAAACAGTTTCTTTCCCAAATGAACTTATAATTTCAACCCAGTTTCCCACTTTATATAAAAATGAAAGCTATCCACACACTCTCAATAAGGATAGTTGTATCGATTTGTCAATTTGATACAGACGCCAAAATCAAATATTCTGTTCGCATATTACAAATTTTTGTCAATAAAAATTGGGAATTACTGACGACAACAATTGAAAAATTTTTGCCATATAATTTCCCCTTGACGTGCATGCCGGAAGGAGCTGTTTTCTTCGCTCTTCGAGTCATCATCTCATCTCACAATACACGAATATCATCAATTAAACAACAAGTCAATAGCCAGGCCATGCCGGAATACTGTTTTAAACCATCTAAACTTGTTATACTTGAACTAGTTCATCTGACCGCGAATTAGACCTTATCTAGTGTACCAAATTGTGGTGGCGTGGGATAAAAGTAGGAACGCTTTTAAGCGGGAATGTTCAAAACAAAAACGCTTAAAAAGGCTGACCAACCAAACAATTCACATTCATACGAATTGCACTTGGTCATTACCCCGGCTATAAAAGGCAAACAATGTTTTGGGTGGTCACGTTTTATTGGAAAAGGTAAACTCTTCATCTTATCTAAAACTGTTGCTCCTTAAAATTCATTGTTGTCTTGTGTAATTTCAAGTTCAAGGCAGTACTTCGCTGGTGGAAGCTTCAACATTCCAGAGCCTACTTTCTGTGAAATTAATATGAAAGTCTGTTGCCTGTGTCTAAAGGAATTCTTCTTTCACTTGGAGTTCGCAGCCAAAGAAGGCGGGATGGTATAAGCGCAATAACGCTTAACAGCGCAGGATTCTCCACAATTATTAACCATGCTTCGAAGTATAATATAACTAGAATATCCTAAAAAAGAAACAAACAAAAAAAAAAGAATACAATTTACCTGGTCAATTGGTAGTTGAACGTTGAAAAGCCCAAGTTTAAAAACTCATTGAAATACGCTATTGTTTTTCCAGGTGTAAGAATTGACATGACCCGAAATTTAAATAAAATTTACAAATAACACAGACAACTAATCTTGCTATTTATCGAATGGTACTTCACTTCCGCGCGCGAGCCTCCCCCGAGCACCCCCCAAAAAAAAATAACAAATCAACTCCAGGTCCATTTTCACCAAGAGAAAATTTCAGATTCATTTATAATCAGCCGTTCCTCTGATCACAGTTTCACAATACCCCCGCGCAAAAAACATTTATATATATAGTATATATAATATATCTATATTAGTTATATTATATAGCCATATTAATTATACTAGTGATGATACTTGTAATATATATTCATAGTATATATGAATATATACGTTAGGGCAAATAATATAGTATATTAATATATAATATATATAATATTCATTTTACTACCGTATATATATAAATACATAATATTTCTTATAGAATAGATAAATATGCGGTTTTTTTTTCCTTTCTCCCTTAGGGATCATGGAGAGTCTTGCGTGGTTGGCTCTTGGATATATCTAAGGCCTAGTTGACCGGGGATGGTTCTGGCACCGCGCACGCGGTCACTTGCTCTCTAAGCTCCCTTCCTTCTGGTTTCCTCCTTTTCTCTTGCTTACTCTTGCTACTCTTGTCAAGTTCTTTCTCTGATCGCTCCATATCAACACTGCTTGTCTCAGATGGAGTTCATCGTTCCTCCGTTTCCTTGTTAACTTGGTCGTTGTTCCGCCAAGGTTGCTGTATTCTAATCGGTTTCCAACTTTATTCCTACTTTTCAATCAACGCGATCTCCTCAGCTCCTGCCAACTCTGTTATACTCTTATTGGGTTCTACTGATATTGCCGATTGACTTCAAAACTCCTCCATTCTTCAATCTCTATTTCAGATCTGCCCCTCCCTCTTTTGCCCTTACTAGAGTTGCCTCTCGCTTCAGCTTTCCGATTCATATTCGTACACACGATGCACTGAGATGCGTGGGATTTCACGCATGAGATCGGGTCAAACGAGAAAGACTTTGTCGGGTAAAAAATTAAAATTAATATTAAAAACTAAATTTATATGGACCTTAGGTGCTTCATTACAAAAAAAATTATCAAACTAATGTTCACGTATTTAATTAGAAGGTATATAAACCGTATATAAATGTAAATAAAATAAAAAGTTTATCTATCTAATTTAAAATAAAACAAATTGATTAATATTGGAGAAAAAAAGAATAATTTTATTACTGGTTGGGATAAGGTGTAGATAAAGAGAGATGGGAGTTTATGTTAAGGTTGAAACGCGGGAATTCTTTGTAGAATCAAGTGAAAAAAAGCTAATAAATTTATATAAGGGAATTATTACAGAAACAATGAAGTAAATTTTAATAAAATTTGGGGCGTTAAAAGGATTAAAACTTGAAATTGGCGATAGGGATTGTTGAAAGATTTAACAAAGGAATAACAGCAACATAATAAAATGTTCAATAAATTATAAAAATCATACTGAGAAAATATATATAAAAGAAAAGACAAAGTTGGCAACAAGATACGTAATATAATAAATAGTTTGTTAGTAATACGGTCGAAGCTGAAAAGATGATTAGGCAAGCGATAATCGGGGAAGAGTTGAATTGAGAATTAAATAGAATTATAAAAAATTTGAATAGATAACGAGATTAATTGTAGACAAATAATGGTTTAAATAGGATGACTATTGATATCCAAGGGATATACGAAGTCAATACAAAGAATTAATGCAAGTGAGTATTAGATGAAAAAGAAGAGTATTGTTAGGCTTGTGGGTGAATATTAATCTTAAAGCCAATAGTATTCATGTTATGAGTTGAAATTAAGATTGACAATTATTATGTTGTCTTTCCAAAATTATTTAATATGTTTAAATATTTACTTGTATAAGCGAGTAAAGAACAGTTCTATGAATCATAAAATGAGGAAAAACTTTTATAGTAATTAGAATGGGAGGGGGTAACATATGTCTTATACGGTGTGGGAGTTTTTTTATTTTTTTTATATTTATTAAGGAGGACACTAAAAATACTTGAGAAAGGAAAAAGATAAAGTGCAGTATGGTAGTGTAGGAATTATGAGTTAAAAATGTAATAAAATACAAAATAAATTATAATTAATATAATAGATTAATAGTTATGTATATATTACTATTAAACAATTATATATAGTATATATAGAAAATAAATAGATATATATATATTTTTTATAGGTATAGTAATATATATTATATTATATATAATAATATAATATATAATTATATATATATATAACGCTATATACATATACTATACTTAGAGTAGAGCAGCAATACTACCCTTATATATATATATAGTTTTTATAAAATGAACGGACACAACTGAGTGATAAAAATGGAAAAAGAGTATGAGATATAAAAAAATGATAATAAAATGAGGAAAATGAAAAACAATTATTAATGAATAATACAAAAAAATTAATTTGAATATATTGTTCAAGAAAAAGTATCTAGAGGATGAATGAATGAATAAAAATAATAAATTAGATAGTTTAATAGTATTTGAGAATTGTTGATAAAAAAATTTAATTTTTTTTTACTGAAAAAAAATGCATAAATAGAATATCAATATTCTATTTTTATTATTTAACAAACTTATAAAAAGAAATTGATGTATGATTGTGGTAAATCAATTTGAAAACTAAGAAAAATAGTAAATTGTAATGAAATTGAAAATGAAAAAAATAGGGAGCACTGTAAAACAAGCTGATGGAGAGGCAGATGAGAAGAGCATATGAGAGAGGAGAGAGATGACGAGAGAGAGAGACAGAGAGGAGCACGAGTAAGTATGAGAAGAGAGATGAGAGAAGAGGTATCTGATGAGAGAGAGAGAGAAGAGAGAGAGGAAGAGAGAGAGAAACATATAGAAATACGACGATGAGATGAGGTGAAGAAAGGTTTTAAAACTACGGAGAGAAGAGATAGAGAGAGATAAGCATATTGATGAATTCTAAGCGCATTTAGTTTAACAACAAACAAAATCTAATAATATTTTTCCAATTTCTAATTTTAATATGAAGATGGAATGCCCATATGGTTAATTAATTTTTAAAAACAATGTACTAATCCTTAATAAATGTTGAATAATTAATATATTTAAAGGTATACTTAATATTAATATTTTCTTATATTTTTAGTTTTATTTGAAGGAAAAGAGATAAAAGTAGATTATTAACAAAATGGTGGATACGGAATATATAAGGAGTTTATTATACTTATGCAAAATCATAATGAAAAAAATAAACAAAATTTTCGCAAATTAAATTCAAAAAAAAAGAAAAATAGTTAAATGTTTCTTTTTGGATGAACAAAACGTATGATTTATATTTAACAGATTTATTGTTATTTATAATAATTAAATTCAAAACAAAAAAAGACTAGATGTCGTAATAGAGAGTTTCGAGTACGATTAGACATATAAGTGTGCTTAGCTATTGATTGGTATTGCAAAAAGTATATGCGATCGTCATTTGTACTTTTTTTTGACCATTTGTAAGCAATAATAAGACTGCAAAGTAATAATCAGCATTTGAACCATAAACGGTTCAAAGGGTTACTATTTAAATTCTTTCTAATTTTGTATGACGCTTCACTGAGCCAGCGGCACGCACATGACAGGGGAACTAACATTTGACCATATCACATATTTCGAGCGCCCCCGCTCCACCCCATCGTGTCCCCACGCGTGTATGTCATCAACCATAAGATCACAGTGTTTGGCAACAAGCTGTTGTTGATCTGTGTATCCAGACCCGTTGGTCAACCTTCACTCTCTCGTTGCGTCGTATCTCAGCATAATACACACAGTAATCACCGGAGTGATAACCAGACCAACGGGCCTGCGCCCGAGCTGAATGAAAGTGATAAGATAATTAAAGAAAAATTCTTTCATCCGCTGCGCGCGCGATGGTCTGAACCCATGACAAGCAATGCCTAGGGCTTAAAACACGACGGAACCATTAAGGAAAAGAGATTGGATAAAGATAAAAGCATCAGTTAAGAGTCGTCGACGCAGCACAGGCTAAATATTAAAATAACTAAAAGCTGAAGTAAATATAAATAAGGCAAAAGAGGTATAGTCTTAAAAGTAGTATAATAGATGATGTAGGATAGAATGTGCACAGAAAGACGATAATGAAGGTATAAAAACAATTTGCTTAATGAGAATAAAATAGGTGAAGAATAATTGTTTAGTTTTTTTATATTCAATGATTTTCGACACTTACTTGGAATAAATGATAAGATAATAAAATAAAATTAAAAATGATAATGTAGTTATCTAATCAGAATAAATATATATAGATAAATTTGTTATAAAATTTTAATTTTTTAATAATTAAAAAAAAAAAAAAAATTTAATTTATATATATAATATATATATATAATAAACTATATATAAAATAGATTAATTATAAATTATTATATTATATATAATATATATTATATATATTATATATTATATATGTATATATTATATATATATATAATATATTATAATATATATATTATATTCATATTATTATATATATATATAATTATATATAATATATTTATAATATATCTATTAATTATATATATTATTATATAATATATATATTTATATATAATATAATATATTATATATAATTATTATAAATATTAATATTAATATATATATAATATTAATTAATATATATATATTATATTATAATAATATAATATATTATTATATATATTATATATTATATTATATATATATAATATATAAGAATTATATTGTATATATACTAATATATAATTATTATTTTAATATATATATATAAAATAATATAGAATTAATATATATTAATTATATATAGTTATATATATTATATAATTAATAATAATATTATTATTATAAAATATTAATTATATAAATGTATATAATACAAGATGGATTTACACAGAAGTGAATAGTTGCGATAGATAAGATAGATATATAATGATATATTTAAGATATATAATAATGGATAACAACTAATAATATATTATATCATATATTATAGTTAATTAATAGCACTATATTTATATATATTTATTTATATATTAATAGATATAATTGATGATTATGTTATGGCACCTAATATCAATAATATAGGTGAAGCGCTGTATAATATTAAGTTAGATATATATTTAAGATAAATATATTATATTAATATATATTATATATATATAGATAATATTAGTAAATATATAACTATTAATATTATAATATAATACTTCTATACTAGTCACCATATATATGGACTTAATCAGAATAATGCTACAGCGCTATACTAGGCGGTTAATTGTTATTATTTAAGAGTATTATTTGTAATAATGTATATATTAATAGTAATTAATAATTAAATACAGTGTAACTACTAGATATTAATGTACATCATGTACATATATATATAATACTACTAGACTATATTGTTATTTATACTTCTACTTATTATTTAGTACTGTACTTATATAGGTGCTGTTATTGATAATTATACCTAGACTCATTAATACATATGTATACTAGTATCATGATCATATTGAATAAAATCATCATTTGACTTACTATCCTCAGCAATACTGTGCTATAAGCTGCGTTTTACTATATATATATATATAACAACAACAGACTTGATATACTATACTGCATATGGTTGCTATATAATATAGTATATATATATAATATGATATATATAAAGAAATCAGTTATAATTATAATTAATTTAAATATAATATTATATATCATAATTTAAATATATTTTATAGTTGACGTTATATAACCTATCATATATATCGTCTACTTACTTTTCTCATAGATTAAGATAATATACATCTGCTTAAAGTCACTTCTTATCAGATTAATTATATTATGTATTCTATCGTTTAATATACATATAGTTAACTAACCATTATAAGCTTTTAGCAACCTGTTATATTTACCTATATATATATAATTATATTTAATTATGCTTACTAAGTACTATCATTAATTTTAACTTCACCATTCTATAATAATCATAGCACAACTTCTAGAGACCAAATTCGAGCAGACAATATACCACACTTCTAATAAAATACAGTTCAACCACTTACTGATACTCTCCAATCAAATCATCGTGATTTTGATAACAACTTTAGTTTTTCACTATTGCACCGATTGCACTTTTTTAGATCACTAGACCAATCCCCAAACAACAAGTTCTAAATCTTCTATCTCCATACTTTCATATTAAACATAACCATAGTTCACACACTTCCGGAAGTATAGTTTATTTATGTACTGCTTTATATCATATTTTCTAATGCACATCCATCATAATTATATACAATACTGAGATACCTAAAACATCGCTGCTTTTCACCTTTTCATCCTCTGTGTTAAAACTTATTCCTGTTATAATACCTTATCTGAATATCTATGTACACCCAGTGGCTCCCTAACTCCCACATATCTCTACAGTCTTTGTTCACCTAGAGGTTTAATTCACCGAGTCCTAATGGTTAAATTCCCGCATAATATTATATAGATCATATAATTGTTCAACTCAGTACTCACAATCAAGATAAATTGTATAACAATAAATAATAAATAATTCACACACATTTAGTATTCTTCATTAACGAATATTTCTTAACGCATCTCTTTTTCACCTTTTCCTTCCTTTCATTCTTGCGTCATAACTTAGAACTGCCTTCATCAGACCATGCATAGCGTGATGGCAGATCTACACTTCCTTGAATGGTATTCTATATGAAATCCTATTTTCTATATCGTACTTTTCTCAATATGCTCTCACTCAATAACAATATCTGTGATTATAAGTTATCTCCCTTGTCCAGACAATTAAATACTATCTATTGCATAGAGATGCTACTCCAGATATTCATTTCCTATATAAGTTATCACTATATGTTTATATATTGTAGCATTACAAGGGCTTGTGTTGCAATTTTTACCCGATTTTTTTTGGCAATTTTTACTATGTAATATACACTATCTATTATTCTTCAGCAAGGATAAGAGAACATTGACTACATAACTTAATATACAATACCTCTATGATCTAGAATCAACTTACTTTGCTAGAGTCGTTATACTATTATCGGAATCAAATACTTTCACTCTAAAATTCAATTACTTATATATCATCAAACAATGTCTTTTATTATCCTATGCTCTTTAAGATCATATCCTATATATTTCTTAAATTACAAATTGCGTATATCATCTTACACCATAGGTAAACGATCCTAATACAAGGGTATCAAGCTAATGACGCAAAAATACAACTCATCTAAGCCTACTCGTCAATATTTATCTCACACATATACATCTAACTTATAATCTGCTATATACTCTAGTCACATACAAACTCTAATTTGTCCTTGAAGCTATATGTTAAAACGAAATCACGATAAACATAATTCTGTGAAATGCATTGACAAAAAAAAAGCTCAATTAATACAGCAATAAAATACCAATTCATACGTAACAATCATAGTCTTCTTAAAATCTTCATTCATAGCTGTAATTATAAATGATTTCATTTTCCTGCGATCATTAATACTTCATTTTTAGTTTTATCCAATTTGAAATTTTATATATATTATATTATATAATCCATATAATATATATATATATTCCGTATAGTTATTATAATTAATATTTAATATATAGAGGTGTATTTATTAAACTACATACACATAAACAGATATATGTGATAATGCTTACTCTAGCTAATTATATAGGTGTGTTTATGATTTTAATTACATATTCCGCGCTCTCATTTACTTATCTACGATTATCTTCACGGGACATTTAATGAATTATCATAATAGTCATTAGCTTATTAGTGTTCAATATAATTATTACTAAATATCTAAAGTATTTTATATTCTATTATTGTAACTTTTTACTTTAGTATTATTCTTCTCAACTTATCTCATAGAATTGATATATAGAATGAATTATCATTACCTTTTCACCGTTGGATTACATATAAAATATTTCGTAACTTCTATACAAATAAACTAACCTTTTTATACTAATTTTATAATTCTCAAAATAATAATAAAAAGTATATTATACTATATTTATTATCCTTTTTACTTTCGTATTATATAAATATTTTTAATTTAGCTAAATATTTTTAATAAAATTATAACATTTTATATCACATTATTTTGTATGAATCTATTTATAATATATATAGCAGTATAAATCTTACTTATAACCGGATGATTTTGAATGGTCTACCTGATAAGGTCCCCGATTTTCCATTTCCTATACTGACGAACTATCCACTTGAAACTTAACCTGTAAGGTATCTGTGATATGTAATTATCACGAATACCAGGATACCGCCACTATCACCCTGCAGTTCATTAAGTAATACATAACCTGCATGTGGCCTTGTACGGTATATTTTAGTCTATAGTAGACTAAATTAAATCTCTTTATATTATTCTTTTTATATTTTCTCATTAACGTTTTTCAATGACTCTGGTAATCTTCTCTGGTAATCCATACCTTCTCATCACTTTTCACATCGCCATTCTTTGTACGCTGTCGATCACCTTTTCAAAATCTACAAAAAAAAAAAAACCATATAAACACTAGAGATCCATTCAATACTCTGCACTACTATATCCTCAGGTATGCACATGATCTGATCAAGTCTACACATGATCTGGTCTGATATGGTCAGGTCTGCACACGATCTGGCCTGCTCATTATCTACCTTCTCTAAAACCTTAATCTTAGGACACTCATTTTTACCAAATAATCAAGATTGTAGAGTCATTAAGTTAGCTTCGCCAAATATTCCCACATTTATACACCTGAAGAAAAGATGCCGGTGAATTTAAAGCAGAGAATAAAAAATCTTTCAAAGTTGTGAAAATATCTACAACCTATAATAAACAAAAAAAAGTTTGAATGTGATTATCCTGCAATTGGGGTGAAACTAGATGGATTCGGTTTGATCGAGAACCTTGTACTCTAAAGTTTACAAATACGCTTAGTCATAATCTTGATTTTCACATAGAATAAATTTGTAGATAATCTTGACCCTCACTGCAAAGCACCATGAGTGGTCACAAAAGACAAGAAAGCGTATACGATGACCTATTCCCGCCGTTCATACCTCCAATGTACACTACATTTCAAAAGCTTTTGGACAGAGACTGCAACCCTCTCACAAAACAGGAAATTACGGAATTTGATAACAACGATTTGTCCTCATTTGTTTCAATTTTTAGTTAAATGAAAGTTAGATAGACGTTTAAATGCTTTTGTATATATATATGGTGTCAAGGAGGATAAAGTAAATTGACAAATGCCTAACCTTCACTTGACATTAGATGATTAGCGTCGGTCCAATGTGGCATCAAAAACGTCAATTTATAATTCAATTGAATTCCGTGCGTATCAAACAATATGCGAGTTGGTATTCTTAAAGTCATACTGTAACCTAAGATTTAAATAACGTTAGTTTAAAAAGTTATCTACTGACACAATTGGGAATTCAGCAGGGACAGTTAACTTGTATGGTTTTTCAAAAATTTTAATTAAAAACGAATAAACTGTTTTGACTTGATCCAGCTTTAGCTCTAGGAGCTTATATATTATATAATATATATATATTATATATATATATATTATATATCATATATATATATATATATATAATATATTATATATATATATATATATATTAATATATATAATATATATATATTATATATATTCTTAACCTACATTTTTGAGAAGTGGTTGATATATAAATTATGCATATTATTGATGTTAAAAGCGTGTGCTTTTTTGATAATTCGGAAAGAGGCTCATGCTGCTTATATATAATATATATATATATATAATATATATATATATATATATTATATTAATATATATATATATAATATATAATATTATATATATATATATTAATATACTATATTGTGTGTGTGATGTGTGTGTTGTGTGTGTGTGTTGTGTGTGTGTGTGTGGTGTGTGTGGTGGTGTGTGTGTGGTGTGTGTGTGTAGGTTTGGTGTGCCGCCCGTGTGCTAAGAAGGAATGGGGAGGGGGAGAGAAAGATAAACTCAGACACAGTGGAGCCTTTAATACTTTCGTATAATCACATTGATATATCTTCCTCTCTCCTCTCTCTCTCACTCTCGGTCCTCCTCATCTCTCCTCTCTCTTATTATATAATATATATATATATATATTATATACATTATATATTATATATATATATTTATATATATTATATATATATATTATATATATAAATATATATATATATATATATGATATAATATATATAATTTATAGTATATCATATATATATAATATATATATATTTATATAATATTATATTGAATATATATATATATAATATAAGGATAGTATTATATATATATTATATATATAATATAATTCGTATTTTCCTTAATGTTTTATAGATCCTAGAGGATTCAGATTAGACTATATTTTATCTATCTTCTCTACTGGACAAATCTGTCAAGTCCCAAAATATTATTGAAAAACACCATCTGGGACCATTCCTTTCCGTTTCTTTCTCGTAAATTTTTTCCATAGAAGGATACTCACATTGTTTCTGTCTCTAACAGGCTTCTAAGGGATGATAAGGAATTTTTGAGGAATATTTAGAATTTTTATGCACTCGCTCAGGTGGTTTGAATCAATATAAACAGTTGATTCGCCCTGTTAGGAGTCGAGTCAAATGTTGAAGTGTTTCGACTTCACTACATACTGGCGTGGTCTCTCGTTTCTATGTTTCACTAACGTCAACTCCATTAACACTGTAATTTCTCTACATCTCTACTACCCATTAAAAACTGCTGCATCACTACTTATATTACATTTTAAGCTGGATCGCAGAGTTCTGAACTTCTCTACAGTAGCTAACTCTTTATACATACGTGTACTTAATATAATATATAAATAATGATTTCTTTGGGGACGAGAACTCGTGAGAACGTTTTTAACAGTCCCATCCCTTCTCTGCTCTAAACTTAACCGTTATTGTTTATTCCTTAGTGCCAGATTTGGGTACATTGTGGAATGCTTTCCTTTTTATATTTCTCGTATTCTTTTAAGGGCGTTTTCGGTTCATGCATTTGTGCATAAGAAACGTACAGAAGGCTAGAGTTGCGCTGGTTCTTTGTCAAACTGCAGCGCAAAATCGTAAGAAATGTTTACCATATTAATCGTAAGGCAATTTCCTTAATTCTTTAAGGTTGCTATTTCCCGTAGTTGCTGAATTTAATCATGTTCTTAGAAAAATGTAAAACAAAACAAATGGGGCGTGGTGGTAGGTCCCGAGTTCCGTTTGATACTGTGAATGTTTTAATTCAATTAAAATCAGCATTAAAATATAATTCTTCTTCCAACTCGATAAACCCATCACACATAAGTTGCTCATTATTGTATAATATTTTTACCATCTTGTTATTTTTTTTTTTCTGAGTTTTATTCAAATCGACTGACTTCCATCACAACAAGCTGATCCCAATTGTTTGGTAAACAAGTAATACCGTAAGAAAAGAGGTCGCTTTGCACGAAATTCGTGGCTAAAACTGTGTAACATTCTTACGCCGAGCGAAGCACAGATGACCAAACGAAACGGTCTTAGCTTCGTTTGATAAGAAGTCATTTTCTCCATCTTTCTCTTGTATCATGTGAACCCTTGATCTTTATCCATATATATATAGTATATATATAGTATATATATATATATATATATATCGTATACTATATATATATATTATTATATATATATATATAGTATAATAATATATATATATAGGTATATATATATAATATATATAATAATATATATATTATCTTATATATCATGATAATATATAATCTATTCGTGTGAATTAAAAGAACAGATAATAGCTGCAATTTGTCTTACAGTGGATTACATTATCTCCGAAGTTGAAAGACCACTTTAAAAAACTAACACCTAATACGAACATCCATTGCAAAGGTGGGGCCTAACTAGGAATGATGTTGGCTTTCATAGTGGCCGCTCTTCGCAAGAATATAATATTATATATATATATTTATATATATATATTATATATATATATATTATTATATATGAAATTAATAATATAATAATATTATTATATATATAATTATATACTACTGTATAGTATATTATATATATATATATTATATATTAGTATTATATATTACGAGAGAGAGAGAGAGAGAGAGAGAGAGAGAGAGAGAGAGAGAGATGCTCAGAGTCAAAAGATCTCTTGCAAACGGGATTAGACCCAACATACTCTGAAATCTTTTTGTATATCAACAGTCCTAAAAAATAGCTGTTATTTCTAGTCTTTATTCTTATTATTATGTTTATTATTATTATTATTATTCATTATTATGTATTATTATTATTATTTTATTATTATTTTTATTATATTATTACTGTATTATTATTATTATTTTCTAGTATTATTCTTCTCAATAAAGTGTAAATATTTTCATAATTATTATTATTGATTATTATTATTTATTATTATTATTATTATTAATTATGTATTATTTATTATTCATTCATTATTGGGAAACGATTAAGCTATACATTCTATATCTATTGAATATATTATTATTATTATTAGTTGATTATCTATTATTATTATGATTATCATGTGATTATTATTATTATTTATTAATTACTTATTTATTATTAATTATTAATTTTATTATTTCATTATTATATATATTATTATTATTATTATTATTATTATGGGGGATATCACGTTAGCTATACATTTATTATAATTATTATTAATAAATAATAGAAATTATTATTATTAACTTATTATTATTTATTATTATTATTATCTTATGTGATTATTATTATTATTATGTATTATTTATTACTATTTGACTTATTATTATTTTATTATCATTATTGCTTATGTGATGCATAAGCATTATATATTATTCATAATTATTAAATTATATGTATTATTGTTATTATATATTATTATTCTTTATTATTATTATATATGGTATTATTATAATATATATTATTATTATTATTATTATTATTATTATTTAATTTAGTTATTATTATTATTATTATTATTTGCTTGACGTCGAATACGGATTAAACAAGATGTAGATGGTTGGGTTGAAGGTGCAAATAAAGCAACATTTTCAATGTCTGCAATTCCGAAGAGAAACTACGCCATAAAATTACTAAGGCTCGTTGTTTTAAATATTTTTTCAAGTTTATATTTCCTTTTAAATGTCATTTTTTAAATATTATTTACAGCATCGTCAATCAATGTTTATACTAAGAATTTTATGTCCCTATTGATTTTGTGTTAGGCCTATATATGCAAAATCTGAATGAGACGTTATGTAATAATCTGCTTTAAAGAAACTCCTGAACGCTTTTCATTGATATATATATAATATAGCTGTGAAAGAAAGTTTGCTTGTGCAAGGAAGCTTAATTCTTATTTTGGATTAATATTAGCTCTATTTAATATCTTATAGGTTCTTGAAAAGCGTTATTTTATTCCTTAATTTTTGTTGGTATATTTCAGGAACAACAGTTCAAAGTTTCTTTGCTTTCATACAGCTAAAGTAGATCACTGGGAAACTTAGTGCTAAGGACTTTAGAAAGGAACTAGGCTTATTAACAGCTATTAGTAAATAGGACAATAAGGGAAATTGGACTGCAAGAAGACCATGGGTCTATCGAGATTGTCCAGCAAACTTGTTCTTGCTTCCTTCCGCCAGAATTAACTAAATTTTTCAAAGCGACACTGATGCAAGATGGCGAAATATATTGAAAAGTTACATAACAGATTCAGCCTTATGATAAACAAATCCCTTGAATTGGCCAGAGTAAGTGGATATATATATTTATAATATATATATATATATTATAATATATATATATATATATATATATTATAATATTTAAATATAATATTATATATATATTATTCTATATATATATATATATATTATATAATTGATATATATATATATAGTATATAAATATTATATATATACGTATATATATAAACTATCGTCATGACAATGTTTCTGCGTCATAACTTGCAAGATTGGCGAACGTTATAGTGCAGACCTCAATTTGTCATAGGAATGTTCTACTTTATAATTAGAAATATAATATCCTTTTCAAATGAATTTAAAATTTAAAAATGCTAACGTAATTTCTTTTCCATAAATGATCAAACAAACTCTAAATTTTCGTTTAACTATTGATTAAGTATTAAAGGAATAAATTTTGTTTGTATGATATAGACAAAAAAAATCAGATTCCACATGCACCAAGAATGGCATGTCACAAAAAGTAAACGAAGATGCCTAAACGGGTCACCTTACGAAAAGATTTAAATATTTGCACTTCCACTCAATGATTACAGTATTATAATCATATTAAGTTAATTAAGAACGAAGATGATTTCTTAACTTATTATTATCTAATTCATCCCTAATAATTGCTTTTACTAGATCCAAAATTGCTTATTGCTTATTTTAGATATTTCGTAACTTGTAGCTGTACTAATATGGCTAGGACTTAATGTAATACAGTTTAATAATACGAAAACAGTTATTTTCTTCATCAACAATCTCTTAATATATCCTAAAAAATAATATTCAATTTTAAATGATGAATGAAAAGGTTCATATAATGACGATCTTTATACAAAAGAAAGATCCCCCTTTTTGGGGGAAAATTAAAAAAGAAAAGGGAAAATGGGGCCCCGTTTTTGGAAAAATAACGAAAGGGGCGGGTGGGGGGGTTGATTGTTAAATGGGCTTTTTAATGTTTTCTAGCTTTCGTAAAGCAATTCTACACAAATTGACCAACTTCGCCTAATTAATATACGTTCCGGTAAACTTACATTGAAACATCGTGCCCGGTGTTGATGAATTTACTAAAATAATTACAATACTTATTACAGAATTAGCTACGCAGTTTTTTTTTTTATTAGTAATTATTATTTAATTGGAAGGTTAGAAAAATGCAATAAATATATTAGATACGATTAGACAAAAGGTTCATTATTTTAACGGGCGTCACCGATTTTTTAAATGAAAGGTTTCCACAAACGTAGCACATTTTATAGGCGAAGTTGTAAATTTGTAATGTGAATTTGCCTTTCGAAATAGAACATTAAAAGTCCATAAAATAACCCCCCCACGCCTTCGTTCAGCGCATCTTTCTATCAAAGGATATTTTCCTTTTGTAGTATAGATCGTCTATATATACTTTTCATTCATCATTTAAATTTATATTATATTGGTTTTCAGAGAATATTCTGTTGAGAAAGAAATAATGTTTTCGGTTATTAAATGTATTACTTTACTCTGTAGCCAATAATATAGTTCAGCTCTCAAGTTTTAACGAAATATCTAAAAATAAGAATAAGCAATTTTGTATTCTAGTAAAAAGCGAATTTATTTAGGATGGAAATTAATAATAATAGTTTAAAGAAGCATCCTCGTTCGTATTAAGATTAAATAATGATTATAATATGAATCCTTGTGTGAAAGTTGCAAATATTTAAATCGTTTTTCCGTAGGTGACCTTTGGCAATCTTTGTCTTATTTGGTGACATCCATTCTGTGATGTGGAGATCTGATTTTTTGTGATATTCATCAACAAATATTTATTCCCTTATATATTTAGTCATATTTTAACCAATTTAGATTTAACTCTGATAATGTCAAATTCAATATTCTAATTACTGCCATTGCTTTAAACAGTGTTAAAATTTCATTTGAAGGAGTTATTATTTATTTTCTAAATTATAAAGTAGATACTTTACCTTTGAAAATTGAGGTGTCTGGCAACGTATACACGTTGCAAATCTTGGCAATGTTATGACGTCAAACATGTCCATCGAATCGTTTATATATATAATATATCTTATATTATATATATATATATTATATATATATTATATATATATCATATAATATAGTATATATATTATATCATATATATATATTATATATCATATATATATATAATATATATATTATATATTATATATATAATAATATATATATATATATTATATATATATATATCCCTTGACTTGCATCAAGGGTCGTTTTACTCATATAGCTGTAAATCTTGTTATGTATACTTTTTATATATTTCGCTGATTTGCATGCTGTTAGGCTTTGAAAAATTTAGTTTTAATTCTGGGAAAAGAAGCAAACGCAAGAAACCAAGTTTGACTGGGACAATCTCGATAGACCCAGTGGGTCTTTCTTGCATCTCAATTTCCTTATGTCTTATTTTATAATAGCTGTTAATAAGCTATGTTCCTTTTAATAGTCCTTAGCACTAAGGTTCCAGTGATCTACTTTAGCTTCTGGAAAGCAAAAGAAATTTGAACTGCTTGTTTCCCTGAAATATAAACATAAATTCAAGGAATAAATAAGCTATAAGAACCCTATAAGATAATATAATATGGCTAATATAATCCAAAATAAATAAGCTTCCTTTTGA
Source organism: Trachelipus rathkii (assembly GCA_015478945.1). Lineage (NCBI taxonomy): Eukaryota > Metazoa > Arthropoda > Malacostraca > Isopoda > Trachelipodidae > Trachelipus > Trachelipus rathkii. The sequence goes on from JABUQX010086657.1 coordinate 17,692, forward strand.
AAAGCAACACTTTCTTTCACAGATATATATATATATATACTCAATGAGCGCAGGAGTTTCTTTAATAACAGAATATTACAATAACGTCTCATTCAGATTTTGCATATATAGGCCTACATCAAATAATATGGACATAAATTAGATAAACATTTTGACGACTGCGTAATAATATTTAAAAATGAATTTAAAAGGAAAATATAATGTGAAAAAATATAACTAACGAGCCGCTTGGTAATTTTTGGCGTAGTTTTCTATTCGGAATTGAGACCATTTGATAAATGTTGCTTTATTGCTACCTTTCAACCCAACCTCATACTCTTTTTTAATCCGTATTCGACGTCAAGATACATAATATAATAATAATAATCTAATATAATATATAATAATAATAATAATAATAATAATAATAATAATAATACATATAATAATCATAATAATAATAAATAATAATACAATAATAATATAATAATAATATATAATAATAAATCATAATGTTTACAAAAAATAATAGCAATAATGATAATAAAATAATAATAATTAAATACACAATAATAATAAAATAATAATAATAATAGAATAATAATAATAATAATAACTAATATAATTATCTAAAATAATAACTCAATGTCATAGCTAATCGTTATCCAATAATAATAAGATAATAATAAAATATAATAAATAATAATAAATAAATAATAATAATAATAATAATAATAATATAATAATAATAATAATGATAATAAATAATAATGAATAAAATAATATAATAATAATAATAATATAATAATAATGTTAATAATCGTTATCCAATAATGTATATATAATAATGAATAATAATAATATTAATAAGTAATAATAATAATATTAATAATAATAATATAATAATAATAATTTATAATAATAATAATATAATAAGAATAATATAATAATAATAATAATAATAAAATAATAATAATAATAATAATAATAATAATAATAATAATAATAAAATAATATAATAATAACAATAATATATAATGAATAAAACTAGAATAACTAGTATTTTAGACTTGATAGCAAAGATTTCAGTTATGTTAAATTTAGTAAGCAAGACGGCATTTAACTCTAAGCACTCTCTCGTCTCTCTCTCTCTCTTCTCTCTCTCTCTCTCTCTCTCTTCTATATAATATTATATATATATAATATAATCTATATATATCTATATATATATATATATATATATATATATATAATATATTATATTATATAATAATATTATATAATATATATAAATATAAAGATATATATATAATATGTTTATATTCTTGCGCAGGCGGCCACTACTGAAAGCCCACCATCATTCCCTTAGTCTAGGCCCCACCTTTCAGTGGGATGGTTGTTATGTAAGGTGTTAGTTTTTTTAAAAGATGTGTCTTCACTCGATAATGTAATCCATGTAGACAAAATTGCCAGCTGATACTCGTTCTTTTATTCACAGAATATATATATATATATATATAATATAAATATATATATATATATATATATATATATATATTATATAATTATATATTAATATATATATATATATATATATTAATATAATATATATATAATATATATATATATATATATTATATAATATAATATTATATATGAGTAAAGATCAAGGGTTCACATGATACCAGAAGAAAAGATGGGAGAAATGACTTTTATCAAAACGAAGCTAAGACCGTTTTCCGTTTATTGTCATTTGTGCTTAGCTCGGTAAGATATGCTTACACAGTTTTGCACGAATTTACGTGCAAAACACCTTTTTCTTACGGTTTACTTTTGTTTACAAACAATTGGGATCAGCTGTTGTGATGGAGTCAGTCGATTTGGAATAAACAGAAAAAAAAAAATAACAAGTGGTAAATATTATACATAATTGATCAACTATTGTGATGGAGTTTAATCGATTTGGAAGAAAGTTAGATTTAATGCGATTTTATGAATTAAACATTCATCATACTCAAACGGATGGGCCTACCCACCACGCCGCCATTTGTTTTGTTTACATTTTTTCGCTAAGAACATGATAAATTTCAGCAACTACGGGAAATGTCAACCTTAAGAATAAGGAAATTCCTTACGATTGATTAGCATTTCTTACGATTTTGCGCTGTTTGACAAAAACGAGCGCAAACTCTAGCCTTTCTTACGTTTCGTATGCACAAATGCATGAACGAAAACGCCTTAAAAGAAGTAGGAGAAATATAAAAAGGAAAAGCATTCCACAATTTACCAATCTGGCACCTAAGGAATAAACAATAACGGTTAAGTTTAGAGCAGAGAAGGGATGGGACTGTTTAAAAACGTGTCTCACGAGTACTCGTCAAAGGGAAATCATTATTTATATATTATATTAGTACACTATGTATAAAGGTTAGCTACTGTAGAGAATTCAGAACTCCTGGATCCAGCTTAAAATTAATATAAGTAGTGATGCAGCAGTTTAATGGGTAGTAAGAGATTAGAGAAAATAAGTGTTAATGGGTTGAGTTAGTGAACCATCATAGAAACGATAGACCACGCCAGTTGTGTGAGTCGAAACACTTCAAACATTTGACTCGTACTCCTAACAGGGGCGAATCAACTTTATATTGATCAAAACCACTGAGGTAGTGATAAAAAATTCTAAATATCCTCAAAATTCTTAATCCATCCCCTTAGATAGCCTGTTTTAGAGACAAAACAATGTAGTACTCCTTCTAGGAAAAATTACGAGAAAAAAGAAATCGGCAAAGGATATGGTCAGATGTTTTTTCAAATAATTTTTTTTGTGGACTTGAAGATTTTGTCAAGTAGATAGAATAGATAAATATAGTCTTCTTTAGTCCTCTAGGATTGATAAAACCATTAAGACATTACGAATTATATATATATTATATATTTATATATATATATATATATTATATTATATATATATATATATTATATTTAATATATAGATAATATATATATATATATATATATAATTATATAAATTTATATATATATATATTAATATATATATAATATATATATATATATAGATATATAATATTAATATATAATAATAATATATATATATTATATATATATATATATATTTATATATGATATATTTATATATATAAAAGAGAGAGAGAGATGAGAGAGATGAGAGAGAGAGAGAGGAGTTATTATTCCAGTGGTGTTATTATAAACGAAAGTGATTAAGGGCTCCAAGTTGTCTGA